>PVKE010008504.1:0-47501 GCA_004027555.1 Craseonycteris thonglongyai
AGGGCCCAGAGCAGTCTCCATAGTTGTACATCATCAGTTTTTGACATGGTTTTGTTCCACACAGGTGGATGCCCCCTCAAACCAGGGACCAAAGCAGGGGGGCAAGAACTGAACTGGGGGCCTTCTGCATGGGAAAAACACCCTAGTTCAGCATATGGGTCCGCATGGGCTGGGATTTGATCCTCAGTCCCTGGGGCTGCAAAGCAAGCTCTTAACCTACTGAGCCATCCCGGTCTCATGAACTAGGACATTTTTGAGAATGAAAGGGATACTATCCATATTTTAAAATTCTATCAGTTTTTTAAAAATATTTCTTTTTTTTGACCTTCATAATAGTTTTATTACATTGGTAGAGCAGTGAAACAATTCTAGCCAGTCTGTTTTCAATAACATTTTCTAAAACATTTGTTTTATATTACAACAAAGTAAAGTCTTTACATTGATTATCAGAATATTAATGTATTAATAATTATTACCAATAATAATTTTCTATAAGTTTTCTATCTATATCTGTCTCTAATATTGTGTCACTAATACTTTTCTGAACAATGTAATTATTTTCAATGTAGTTTAACTGGTTTTAATTTTTTCATAAAATTATAGTATTTTTTAGAGTTACATTTTATGGTTGTTAACCCTTACAGTTGTTTCTTCCCTATAACCTGTAATATATATTTTTTATTGTTAAATTTCTTGGGGTGACATTGGTTGGTAAAAATTACACAGGTTCCAGGTGTATAATTCTACAATACAACATCTATGTGTTACATTATGTGCTCACCACCCAGAGTCAGTTCTTCTATTACCGTATATTGATGCCCTCTCCCACCTCCGCCACCCCCGTCCCCTCTTACCTTAGGTAACCGCTAAACTATTGACTTTGTCCATGAGTTCTTGTTTCTTTGTTACTTTCAGTTTTATGTATACCACGTGTAAGTGAAGTCATATGGTTCTTGATTTTTTTCTGTCTTAATTCGCTTAACATGATCTCAGAGTCCATCCATGTTGTTGTAAGTGGCAGTATTTCATCTTTTCTTATTGCTGAGTAATATTCCATTGTGTAAGTGTACCACAACTTCTACCAAAGGACACTTTGATTGTTTTCATGACTTGGCCAAGCAATATTTTTAATTGTTAACATACTTTCTGTATATGTTGTGATGTACCTGGTTAGCTCAGGAAAGATTTTGCTAAATGGAGAATATTCTTAATTCTGATTTTTAAATGGAAAACTATAAATTTATCAGACCTAGTATTTTCATAGGCAATGTCTTTTTGCCTCTATTAAAGGTACTCTTTTTGAAAATATTTTTATAAGATAAAGCTTGTCATATAAGTGGTCCCTATTTATAATTATTTTACATGTTCCATTAAATTTAGGTGCTGCAAAATTGTAGGCTTTCTGCAATTTCATTTTATTTTCAGTACAGAATATAAATTTCCAGATAGAAATAAGAATACTCTTCTGGTGGAACTCCTATGATTCATTACAAAAGTGTATTATAAAATTTCAAAGTTAAATCTTGTATATAGTTTGAGCTCTCATCATTTAATTTGTTCAGTTCTTCCCTTGCTTTTCAGGAATATATTCTAATGTCTTAGAAAATGTTTTCAATAATTGGTATTTGCTAACAGCATCAGAGTTAAAGTTCTTCTGGAGCTTTATTGAACTTTAACCTTTGGTTAAAGATGTTCAACTGATTTTGAACAAAATAAAACTGATTTTTAGAGGACTTGTTTTCAAAACAATTTAATACTGAGTCATGTAGGTTGAATTTATAAAGTCAGATTTTCAAAGATTCTGATGCCTTTAGAATCTGATGACAGGTTGCAAGTATAGCACATATATAGCCATGCTGAAGATATTTTTTTATTCAGTGGCATTTTTATTCTTAAAAATTTAATTGTAGATATGCAAAAAGTATCATAAATTTTGACAGTTGTGGCAAACTCAGTAACAATGATGTCATTAGAGCTCCTCCATTTTAAAAAGAAGTAGCCTCAAAAGTTTTATGCAAATTGTCTGTCTATCCATTTCTAGAGGAATGAAAATTTAGTATTGAATTTTGCATTAAACACACAATTTCTTCTTTTTAGCTTATTGCTCCTAGAGGGGTTATTGGATAATAAAAAATGATTGTCGGGAAGCCAGGATGGCTTAGTGGGTTAAGCGCTCACTTTGCAGCCCTGGGGACCGAGGATTGAATCCCAACCCTGACCTGTGCAGACCCATATGCTGAACTGTGTGCTTCTCATGCAGGAGGCCCCCAGCCCAGTTCCTGCCCTGCATGGCCCCCACTCACCTGTATGGAACAAAACCATGTTGAAAAAACTGATGACGTACAACTAGGGAGACTGCTCTGGGCCCTCCCTCTTCTCTCTGTCTCTGTCTCTCTCTGTCTAAAAACAAAAACAACAACAAAAAAGATTGTCACACAACAAAATAAGTAAGTAATTGTAGATTCATAATGTACAATAAATGACAAAACCATAAAACCACCTCAAAAGTTACCAGACTTGACTTCCCGTGTACTTCATTTGCATCTAACTTGGAATTTCCCACTGACTTAGCCAGCTGATGGCCTGGTGTATCTTGCAGCTCACACATGTCACTGTACTGACTGGCACACCAGATAGGCAGCAGGAGGACCAGTGTCAGAATACTTCTGCTGTCTTAAAAGACTATAAGGAGCTAGCTGTTCATGGTTGCTTGCATTTGAAGATACTTTTCAGTGAGTCTTATGCAATCTGTCCTTGAAAAGAAGGTGTTAGTTATGTTGCATCTGTAAAGAATCAGGAAAAGCAAATGGGATTATGACTAGTTTTCCTTCAGAATTCATCACTTGTTCAAGTGGTTAAAGCATCTACACTGTACTGTCTGATACCTTGGCCAGAAGTTAGATGTATACAGTAGAAGTGTATTGAGTCCATCTTGGTTATTTTAATGTAGTGATTAATAATAGTTCATTTAAGAAAATGAGAAATTTGAGACAAATGATAAACTGGATGGGATGCTGGGACAACAGATTGTAAATCAGGGCATATGGGAAGCAGAATGGTATTGTGAAAGAGCATGGAGTGGGACAGATCTGCATTTAACTCCAGTTTCTAAAAGCATGGACACAAGTATCCTCTCTGAGACTAGGTGTATATTAGGGTTCTCCAGACAAACAGAACCAACAGCAACACGTGCACTCTCTGTCTCTGTCTCTCTCTCTCTCTACCTTGCTATCTATCTCTCTTTCTTTCTGATTGATTTTAAGGAATTGGTTCATGCATTTGTGGAGGCTGGCATGTCCTAAATCTGCAGGGCAGGCTAACAGGCTGGGACCCAGGGAAGAGTTGACATTGCAGCTAAGTCTGAAGGCATTCTGGAGGCAGAATTCATTTTTCCTTAGTGGAGGGACCTTATTCTTTTCTCTTAAGGCCTTCAACTGATTGGATGAGGCCCACCTCATGTAGGTTAATTAGCTTTACTCAAAGTCTACTGATTGAAATATTAATCGCATCTAGAAAAATACCTTTACAATGTTTGACCAAACAACTGGGTACCATAGCCTAGCCAAATTGACACATAAAATTAACCTTCATATTAGGTTTCATTTGCAAACTGGGATGATACTATGTGGTTCATAAGGATTAAGTATTTATAAAGCACTTAGCATAATGTGTTGTCAAAGTAAGCACTCAGTGAATGTTAGTTTCTTAACTCAGTCTTGTGTCCATTAAGACTCTAGGCCCAGCCTTGATGCTTAAAGATTTTTTTCCCTGTTTATCTTTGTATTTCTAAGCCTCCCCTGCCCCCTCATCTACTTAATAAGCCCTTTCAAATCTACCTTACAAACTTTTCTTCAAAGCATATCCTTCTTTTCTACTATTCCCAGTGTTCAAGTTCTTTACTGGGCCATTAAAATTATTTCCTAAGTAGCCCTCTACATTCCACTCTCCTTTTCTTCTTAACATAGAAATAATCACCTAGAACTAAATGAGTAACTCTTGAATTTTCCCCTTTTCCATTCTCATTTCCTTTACTTTTACCATAACAGAGGATGCCCTTCATAAGTTGTCTTATACAAAACTTCACAGTCTTATCTTCATTCCCTATCACCATTCAGAATTCCTTGGGATTCCTTTCAGCATAACTGAACTTTCTGTTGCATGCGTGCCTTTGTGCATGCTGTTACCTGTGTATAGAATAACTTCTCCCCTCATTCATATTTCAAATTCCTGCACTGATATCACCCCCATGAAGCCTTCCTGGACTCCTTTGCTGGTTCCAGAACACTCTCACATATTCATGTGTAGGTGAGCCTGAGCCTTCAAACATTGATAACTCCTAAACTGCTTTTCATATGAGATAATACATCTGTTCATCAGCTGACCAAAGAATCCTTTGAACTGTGGTATGAATTGAATGGCACTCCCTGCCTACAAACATTTCCCATCTGGTAATATGAATATCTTTTACATCTATTCATATATTCATTTTATTATTGAAATGGTTTTTACTTTGGGGACTTGGGTAGAAGATAAATATGTAAGGCTTTGGGTCTTTCAACTAGTTTGCTATATGTTGGGTTTCTGGGTAAAATTTCGCATGAGGAAGAATTCTGATGTCAAAAGTAAGTTTTAAATTCTTTTTTTTTTTTACCAGATTCTTAGTAATCTGTGAGGCTCCTTTTACTCACCTTCCCCTTCCCCTCCCCCAAAGAAGCAAAACCAAACTTTTTGAAATCAAGGCTATTTTAAATCCTATTCATCTTTATTTTTCAAATGTCCATTGAATGAATGCAAATATATTAACAGAAGTTATTGAATAGCACTTAATCTCTAATTATTTATTTATTTTAGTTATCAAGTGGAAATCCTGTATATGAAAAATACTATAGACAGGTAAGGTTTTTGTTTGTCTTTTTGAATTGAACATAATATATACTTTAAACCCTTGATGGTATACATGCAGATTACCAGCCAGCTGGATATTTTGTCATGTCTTGTTTTAGTTTCTTGTGCTTTAGCCTCCTGCTTTGAGTACTTAATGCTGTTGTCAGGCTCTCAGAAAAATAAAGCAAAGATAATGTAGCCCAAACGCTTATCTTAAATATCTATCTATTTTATAAATCCATATTATATTAGATATATTCATCCAGATATAAATATCCAAATTAATCTGTAAGCCAAATGGAAATGACTTTTATGTTTATGTAATGACTGTTTTTAAAACTTATTACAGTTTAATGTTTACAAAGTTAAAACCATGACTCTATAACAAATGTAGAAAGAACATGTGACAAGAATTTTATTCAATTCATTAATTACTGGGAGAACCAGTTAGGTGTAAAAATGAGAATATGAGTTATAGAAATTTATATAGGGACAAAATTCATTTCATTGGTATGGGCAGGACTTATTTGCATTTGCTATCAGTTTTCTATAATTTAACCTCAATTTCTACAGAGTATAAAGTAGTCTAGTTGATAGAAAGTCAATCATGGGTACATACCATAGATAAGGTAATCTCCTGAGGGTATAGATAATCTCATTTGCACATTTCCAAATATTGGGTAATTTTTCCTAATAATCTTCTCACCTTGTGATTATCATAGAAAAGGCTAGTTTCATTATATTTCACCTGGCTATCTACATAGTTGCAGCAAGTATTAATGAACCATTATAGGTATTGTTGGGTATGACTTGCAAATCTGCAACCACATACTCACTATTGACAACTTCTAAGTCCAGAGAATTAATTGCTGCCTGAAATTTCTAAAGAATTTTGCATTGTATTTTCTGATGCCTCTGTTTCTCTGTTTTGAGGCTAGGGTACAAACTTAGAAATCTCCTCTTCCCTGCCCCATATTTCACCTGTAGTAAATACACATTTGAGTGAATTTATCTCATCTTGAGTTTTCCCATATCTACTAAGGTTCCTAGCCTGCTAAGTGACCTTACTTTAGTACCTGAGAAACTGGGACTTTATAAACCAGGTTGCAGGCCAGTTTTCTTGGGACGGCTTTGTAGACAGATATTGACTTCACATAAAGTCAAGCCTTGTTCCTTAATAGTGGGTTGTTCTATCTGAATAAAAAAGAATCATTCTCAGTACGACCTTGTTTTGCACAATCAATTTATTCAGTGATATCCTGATAAAAAGGAGACCAAATTGTTAATTATACTTATGTAGTAACTATATTGCCATAAAAAGTAAGGATATCGGGGAAAGCCGGGACGGCTCAGCGGGTTGAGCGCTCGCTTTGAGGCCATGAGGACCGAGGATCGAATCCTGGCTCCGGCCCAGGCAGGACCCACATGCTGAACTGGGGAGTTCCCACAGTTCGGTTCTCTAGCTGTCTCTGTCTCTGTCTCTCTCTCTCTCTCTGTCAAAAAGTAAAATAGAAATAACTATGCACTGAAGACAAAAAAGATAATTTCTCTCTATAAATGTGAAAAGATAAAAAAAAAAAAAAGTAAGGATATTCATTTAAAGGATTTGTTTTTTAATTCTCAAGAGTCATTGAGAATCAGATACCATTGCATACTATTTCATTCACTTTACAACCAGCCTACTAAACTGAGGGTTAGAGATAGCATAAGAAGAAAAAGGACTTTTCCACATATCCATTACAGAAAAGGATATTAAAAATAATACCAACAATATTCCAAGTAAATAACCATAATTAAATTTTCTTCAACAGTTTATTCAGTCTTCTTGCGTAATTCTTGTTTTCCTGGGTCTTGGATCAGGAGTTCACCTTCGTGAAATATACTACGTCTGGACTGCAAAGAGTCCTGGAAATTCTAACGTAGTCTACCAGAGCAGTCTGAAAGTTGTCTAAGTGATGTCAGCTGAGAAATCTTTACCCAAAAGTCTATATTTTGAAGTGTTAACAATTCAGAGTAATGGGTATAGTCCGTACATGCAGCTCTGAGACTATCTTTGTTTGGTAGCTTATTCTAGCTGGTAGCTTATAGCAGAGCATGTAGGCAAGCACCAGAATACAGCAGAAACTGCCTATAGATGACAGTGACTAAATGACTATTACATTAACCAAAAGAATGGAAGATAATATAATAAAATTCTTCATTGGAATACAGTACATTAATATTTAATAAGAGTTTGATTAATGTTTCTCCTGAGTGCCTCTATACTTAAGACAATTTGAGGGGTTGGGGGTGGGTAGCAGGTGTTCTTTTCCCCCCTACCCTGGTCATAGAGTGGGGAAAGAAGAGGAATTCTGTAGAATTCCAGAGCCAGATTTCCCAACCTCTTTTGTGCTTTCTTATTGCTTCAAATTTGGATTGGGCAATTCTTTCTTTTTTGCTGAGTGCCTGATTTATTCCATGTTGTAGCACTTGAAAGAAAGGATTTCTCTTTTGCTTCTTTGCCAGGATTGGCCTGTCTGGAATGCTTAGTATATGTTTACATCAAACAGTAATCTTTTAACTAACCTGGAAAAACAGCTAGCTAACAAATATCCTAGTATCATGTTATCTTTCTCATAACTTTTAAAAATTTACTTTTCATTTTTACAATAGAAATTCTTTAGGAAATGTTTACAGAAGTAAGAGTAGCTTTTTTTTTAAACTGTTTTTCTGTTCTTGGTGACCTCATTCTGTCTTAAAGGAAAGTCCCCCCTAGTTAAAAGGATGTGTTTCCCTTAATGTGCTTTAGAAGCTTAACAGTTTTTAAAATGTTTCCTTGAGTTTATTATGGAATCACTGCTGGTTTTAGAGCTACTTTGATTTTTTTTTTAAATAAAGTGTTATAGTTTCTAAGAGTAAATATAAAAGCAGAAGTTAATGACTAAAGATGTTTGAAAAACCAGATAACATATGCAGCTATTTTCATTTGTCAAGACTTCTCCTGGGAATGCTGCCCCTTTTCTTTCTCTTGCCATTTAAGTTTATTGGAATTTAAATGGAAACTATAGAAAGTGGAGTCAGGAGATATGTGTTAATGTTATGACTCCACTAATTTGCTTTACTTCCTCTGAACTTTAGTTCTCTGATTTGTAAAATGGGTGTGATAAAAAACACTTTATAAATTGCCAGTGCTGTTTAGATGGTACTCTACTCATATGGCTCTGCATATATTCCTTGGCCTTGGTTTGGTCAGAGGATTCCCACTCCCTTTTTGAAAAAGCCAGTTCCCCAAACACAGTAATGATAGCAGGTAAATGATGATAATTTTGTCTTTGTGTTTGTTGTCAGCTTACAGTTTGTATCTTTTCAGGTTGATACAGGCAATACTGGAAGGGTGTTGGCTTCTGATGCTGCTGCTTTCTTGAAAAAATCAGGGCTCCCAGACTTGATACTTGGAAAGGTAGTATGTGCTCATTATTTTAATAACTAGATTATAATGCATATTTAAGAGTGTAGATAAATTGTATGCAAATTCAGAAAGATACTATCAAGAATTAGAACTGAGTCATAGAAGCAATTACAATAATGAGATGGAGGGAATTTGTGGTACAGTGATTTACCCTCTTGAAAAGTAAGGTGTTTTTCAGAGTTTTAGAAAAGAAATTATATTTTAGTTGGATAAAATGAGGAAATAATAGTACATTTGGGTATTGTGGGGAGAAACAGTACAAACTGGGAACCCTGCCGCCCACTCAGAGTTGGCTCTACCCCTACTTCCTCTATTATAACTGTCTATGTGGTAAATAGAGTGGGGTATGAGAGACTTAGGAAAAAGCACAAAGAGGTGGAAAGCCCCTCCTGGCTTGATCTCTGGGCAAATCCTTACATGATATTGGTATGTATTCAAAACCCTAAAATATTGTCATTAATAATTTAAATGTTAAAAAATAAACATTAATTATTTCAACATGCCTATAAGAAGAATATCATCTTAATAAAGTTCTAAAATCAAGGGAGTATGTTTTAGTAAAAAGAGCATTAGGCTTAGAATTAGCACCTGGGTTAATGAAAAAGGCATTGGACTGGAAATTAGCCTGGGTTTCATTTCTTTCTTTGATGCCTTAAATGTGCTTGACTAAGTCACTTCATTGGGTCTTAGTATCTATGTGTAGGGTTGCACTAAATAATCTTTAAGGTTTCTTTCCACTTAATTCTATGATTCTTAAATCTGATTACCAGAGAGCATGAATTTGTAAATTGCAGGTATTTAATTTATCCTTCAGATTATTTTTGTTTAAAATATTCATTGAACCTTTTTCTTTCTTAATTTCAGATTTGGGATTTAGCTGACACAGATGGCAAAGGTGTCCTGAACAAACAAGTAAGATTCAGATATTCATATGAAAAAGTTTTTGAGTGATGCAGAATAAAAAATATCCAGCAGTTTTTTATATTTTTAAACTTAAGAATTGCTTTATTATTATTTATTTATTTACCAGTATTAAGGGTTTGCAAGGGCAAATGTCATAACAATGAAAATATTTCTTATCAGTGGACACTAAAGTAATTAATTCCCAAAGGTTAGTGTTAATTTGGTGACTTTATTCTCCTGGAGTGTCTTAGTCTATTCAGGCTGCTATAATAAAATACCATAGAGTAGACTAAGTGGTTTATAAACAAATTTACTGCTCAAAGTTCTAGAGCGAGGGTGGCGAACCTATGGCACTCGTGCCCAAAGTGGCACACGGAGCTGTGAATACCATTTAAAAAATTATTGTTTATGCTCTTATAGACATAAAAATAATCAATACCTCTATCTCACTCGATGGGTTGGCACGCAAGTCGAGTGAGTATACTCTTATTTCATAAACTTTGGCACTCAATCGCCAAAAGGTTCACCACCACTGTCTAGAGGTTGAAAGTCTGAGATCAGGGAGTTAAGATGGTCAGGTGAGGGCTGTCTTCCTGATTGCATGCTTGTTTCAAATGTATACAGGAGGTCCCTGGTTTGATTTCTGCCCCATGCAGCCCCACATCCACCTGTGTGGTATGAAATTATATCACAGCTGATGATGTGCGACTGTGGTGGCTTCTCTGGGCTCTCCCCTCTTCTCTCTCTCTCTTGTGCTCTCTCTGTCTCTCTCTCATTCTCTTGCCTTCTCTCAAGCAATAAAATATATCTTAAAAAAAACAAACAAGGTTTACAACATATGTAAACCCTAGACCAGAAAATGGTTATTGGTGTTGGACACCATCAGTGTACTTTGAAGTTCTGTTTGTTGGAGATGGATTTCAGAATTCGATAGGATTGAGTTCAAAACTTCCTACATGCTGATACATTGGTTGAACACTGCTACTCAAAGCTAATTCCCACCCTATGCAGATAGCTGAAGCAGGATCAAACTCAGAAAGGGGATGGGAAAAAATTTGATGAGAGGGTTAGAATACTCAGTCTCTTAATTAAGACTCCTGAGCTAGATCCTAGTCTGCATTGGAGCTCCTGGACAGCAGGGCTAGTTTGGTACATTGGAGATACAGGAACACTAAATTCATCTGGGCACCCAGGTTACTCTGTACTCAGTCAGCAAATATTTGTTGAGTATCAGTTTTGAGCCAGGCTTTGGAAATACAGAGTGAACATGACAGATTTGTTTCCTATCTACCTGAGTTAACCATGGAATACATTCTTCGCTGATATTCTTGGACTTTGAAGGTTGAGTTTAAGTTGTCTTTGCTACATCTAGGTGGCTGGATTTATAGGTCTGTATTTAAACTTTGATGTTTGCAATGGAGGAATGGCTTTTTGAATTAACATATGAAAAAAAAAATCAATTGATATTGATTCTTTATGTGCTTTTTTCTATTGTATGGTTTTATTTTGCTTCTCATAACACATTACAAAGTAGGTACTAGCCCCCCCCCTTTTTTTTTTTATTTTATATTTATAGAGAGTAATTATTTTATCTTCAGTGCATATTTATTTCTATTTTACTCTTGACAGGTAGGAAGAGAGAGAGAGACAGAGACAGCTAGAGAACCGAACTGTGGGAACCCCCCAGTTCAGCATGTGGGTCCTGCCTGGGCCGGAGCCGGGATTCGATCCTCGGTCCTCGTGGCCTCAAAGCGAGCGCTCAACCCGCTGAGCTGTCCCGGCTTTCCCAGCCCCCCTTTTAAGGAAGAGTTTTATTTAACTTGCCTATGGCCTCACAACCATAAGTAGTAGAACTAGAATTTATTGAAGGACTTATTTTACTTCAAAGCCTGTCTGTACTGTGGGAGTCGACTTGATTACCTAAATGAGTAGCTGAATCTCATATAGAATGAAAAGAGAAAGAGAGTTAATGTTGGAATACTTAGAATATATTCTAAGATACCAGCATTTACTCATAAAGGTTGGAGGAGGCATTGACTCCAATAGCAGAGAATTAAGGTCAGAGAACTCGGAGAGTCTTACAAAGTGATGTTGGAGGAAGAGAGGAGAGCTTCAGGGAAGTTCAGATTTTCCAGGCTGCCAAAAAAACAGAATGAGGCTTTTCTTTTTTTTAAGAGTCTATTATATATTATTTGGTAGGTAGGATGTTATATGTAATGTAGTCAGTAGTTTCTCTAGCTAATGGTAGGAGTTGAGATCAGATTGCTTAGAAACTTGTGGAGTGAGTCAAAAGAGTAAAGGAGATCTTGAATAACATTTTTCAAGAAATTTATGAGTGAAGATGAGGTATAAAGCAGACAACTTGCAGGTCTCTAAGAATAGGTTATGAATTAGGTAAGAAGGGTGTAGGTGAGAATAGGAGGCTTGAGAAAAGTAGTGAAGGATAGATTCCTTCAGCAACTATACTAGAAAATATTGACAAATTGCAGGTTGTAATTGCTGGAGTAAAGGCTTTTTGTTGTCTATTTCCAGACCTGACTGTAACTCAAAACAGCCACATGCCAGTTGTTTTACCATCTTTGCCTTTCTTGATTAAATTTTGGACTGAAACTTAAATGCCAAAAATCCAAGGATCTTTTGGAGGGATTTGCATGTATTTTGAAGTCAAGCAGTTATTTAATTATTTTAGATGCTGTATAGTTATTCTCTATAACTTTTCTGGAAAACAGTGATTGAGTCTTGAATGATTGATCCAGTTTCAAAACTTAAAACTTACATCCAGAGATGACTTTTGGTAACATTTAGATATTGTTTTTCCTAGGCCTTTTTTAGATTATTTTTTATCACTTAAATGATAAAAAAAACATTTCTTAACATTAAATATTCGTTGATGCATGAATATTAATTTTGTTCAATTTCCATTATCTGTATGCATCACAATTTATTTATTTTCCCATTTATATTAACACTTTTTTTGCTATTTATAATGTTAATGTCTTTGTACATAGATTTCTTTTCAGTTTTAAAGCATTTTTTAAGCAAATGTGTTGTTAATTTGCTGCTACGTGAAAACTTTGGAGTAATTATGAATTGTTTTGTATTTTCAGATTATATGTATGCGTGTAGATGAGTAGATGGGCAGATGGATACATGATTGGATAGGTAGATAAATAATGCCCTTATCATTCATACTTTTTTTTTCCTCAGGAATTCTTTGTAGCTTTGCGTCTTGTGGCATGTGCCCAGAATGGATTGGAGGTTTCACTGAGTAGCTTGAACCTGGCTGTTCCTCCACCAAGATTTGTAAGAATTGCTTTAAATTTTAAATTGTATTTAATTAATAATAAAGGATACCACATGATTTAAAAATTAAAATTACTGTATTAAAAAAAAATTTTTCCTAATGCCTATCATACAGCTACCTAATTTTCTTTCTTAATGGCTACTACTGTTACTAGTTTCTTGTGTCCTTTTAGACTTAATATATGTGTATATAAAGAAATATAAATATCTATTTTCTCACTTTATATTAATTGTAGCATACTCTATACATGATACTGTACCTTATTTTAATAACTTAATGTCTTGTAGATCTTTAGATATCATTACATAAAAGCTTCCTCATTCTTTTTTATAGCTGCATACTATTTACTTGCTTCTATCTACCATAGTTTGTTTAACTGCCTATTGATAGGCTTTTACCTTGTTTCTAATCTTTTATTTTAAAAAATGATCCAATGAATAAAAACTTTCAATATAATTTTGCATGTGCAGAAATGTAATTATGTGTAGATTTTCAGACAGAACTGTTTAGATCCTTGTCATTTTTGATAGGTAACAAATGGAATGTAAGTGTATAATGGTTTTATTTATCCTTTTGGTTTTATGGAATGAAGTTGAATAGTTTTATCATGTTTATAGTCCATTTACATTGCCTTTATATGAAATTTCTGTTTATAGCCTTTGCTTACATTTGCGGGGGTAAGGGGGATTGGTCTTTTTCTTATTGAATTCTAAAGGCTCTTTATATATTAAGAAAAGAGCTCTTTGTCTATGTGAGTGTCAATTTTTTTCCTCCCAGGCTGTTATTTGTCTTTTGACATTATGGTGATTTTTTTTTTTCCATAAAGAAGTTATTGTTTTTTATGTAAATAAATTATTAGTATTAATATTTTTTCCTGGTTTATTTTTTAACATATATGTTAGTTCTGATATAAAGTATGAGTATGGGTTCTAATTTATGTTTTTTTCAAGATGTCTACATTACAGATCTAATACGGTTTATTGAATAGTCAAGCTTCTCCTTATTGATTTGAAATGCCAACTTAATCATGCACTAAATTGTCATGTATTTTGGTTCTTTTCCGGATTTGTTTTTTGTTCTTTCTGTTGACCTATCTTTTTATCTATATGCTGGTCTCACATTGTTTTAATGGTCATATATGGTCATTTATTTTTTTTATCTGATAGGGCTAGTCATCCCTACACTATTCCTTTTTTCAGAAGTTTCATGACTCTTCTTGCTTGTTTTTATTTATTTATTTTTTTTAAAGATTTATTTTTATTGTTTTTTGACAGAGCGAGACAGAGAGAAGGGGGAGGGTCCAGAGCAGTCTCCATAGTTGACAGCATTAGTTTTCCATATAGTTTCACTTGACAGGTGGGCGCAGGGCTGTGCAGGACAGGAACTGGGCTGGGGGCCTTCCACATAGGCCCCGGCAAGAACTGAACTGGGGGCACACCCCAGTTCAACATATGGGTCTGCCTGGGCTGGATCCGGGATTTGATCCTCAGTTTCTGGTGCTGCAAAGTGAGCTCTTAACCCGCTGACCCATCTCAGCTTCCCCTTGCTTGTTTTTAAATTCAATATTTTAAAAATATTTGGTTTCAATATTATGAATTTAACTTTAGTTATGCGGATTTTCTGCACTCTTTTTTTTTTTTTAATTTATTTATTTTTAATGTTTTTGAGAGGGAGTGATACAGAGACAGAGACAGAGAAGGGGGAGGGCCCATAGTTGCACATCATTGGTTTTTCTACATAGTTTGATTCCACAGGTGGGTAAGGGGCTGCACAGGGCAGGAACTGGGTTAGGGTCTTCACCTCGGTGAGAACCGAACTGGGGGCACTTTCTAGTTCAGCATATGGGTCCACATGGGCTGGGGCCAGGATTCAATCCTTGGTCCCCTGGGCTGCAAAGTGAGCGCTCAACCCACTGAGCCATCCTGGCTTCCCTGTACTTCTAAATTTAGACATGGAGTCAGAAGGTTATTACAGAAATTTGTTCCCTAACTATATTATTATAAATTTTTTTCAAATATATTCATCTGTGTCTACAAGAAGGTAAATGTAATAACTTGGGCATACTATTGATAGGTTTATGTACTTGTAACTTAGAACTCTTAAGTTTGGTTCTTGTCCCAGTCTGCTTTCCTTAAATAGTGTTGGAAAAAATCATCAGTTAACAGGGTCATAAATATTTTTGTTACATTTAGATATCTTTATCTTAGCTGTAATAGGTTTCTTCTAGAGTACTTACACATTTTAGTTAGTGCTCTGCAATCATACAGCTAGCTCAGCAAAGTAAAATTTTGTTTTATTTGTGCTTAAAGTCTAATAGAATTAATGTAAAATAGTTATTATACACTTGATCTTAGCCAAAAGGCTGAGAAGCGATAAAATAGTTATAAAATAATGTCCTGTGTTTATTGAGATCCAACATTTTGTATGAATGTATTTAAATATAAAGACCACTTTTTCTTCATTGTTTATTGCTATGAAGATTTCAACCCTTGACATACTATGTTTTTCTTTTTAGCATGATACCAGTAGTCCCTTGCTAATCACTGGAACCTCTACAAATGAACTCCCATGGGCTGTAAAAGTAAGCAAACTTTGTAACTATTCTCTCCTTACCTCTCTTTTCTTTCCACATAATCCTCTTTCCCTACTTCCAAGATATATTGGAATCTGCATTAGACTTTCATTTTTTAATGATGGGGAAATACTGAGACTAGAAATATTTGGAGTGATCTTACAGCTCTGTCAGTTATTTTGTGACAGTTAATATGGGCTTAATCTTATTTCTGTTATTGTGTTAACTAAAAATAGTAATGTCATAATTAATTCTGTATTAACTAAAATATTTGATGAATTGACATTTTTCCCCACTGGTATTATATCATGAAAAAAATTTAAATATTCTTTTTATGGCTCTAAAATAAAATTTTTTATGAAATATTTTTCTGAAATTAGTGTTTTGCTTTATAGTTATTTGGAGACATCATACTCACAGCTATCTTATCTTATTTTTAAAATTATAATTTTAAAATAGAATTAGAATATAGCAGATCAGATGATCTTTAATAAGCATGTGCAATTTTGTCAGCAAACCATTTTCATTTGTTTGTCCATGTATGCTGTGTGCTCATATTTTTAAAAAGTAAAGGAATTTGGCCTTGACTACTGGACAAATTATGAACCATAATTTTTTTTATGTTACACAAGTAACTTTCCAAGATTTTAGAAAATTCATGTTATTGATAAAAAGAAATCTTGCTCTGAGAAAAAGGGAGAAACTTAATGCTTATTCCTATGGTAGTGATTTAAAATAAAAATTTGAGTTTGAAGTGTGACTAATGCCATGTTTAGAAAGTCACCAATTAGCTGTGTTCTTATAAAAGTTATTTCCTTGCTGTGGATCTGTTTAAGTGAGAGGGTTGGACTACATGCTCCTCTCAAAACTCTTCTACATTTGAAATCTTATGGTTCTAACCTAATAGTAGAAAAGCAAAGATAATGTTCCAGCTACAAAAAGAATACGGAACTCTTGAGTGGAGTAACTTAAATTATTATTTACTACATTTTGATAAAACTGAAAAATGTTTTTTTAAATGAGAGTTAAAAAAAATATATTTGTACACCTGAAACCTATGTAATTTTTACTAACTAATGCCACCCCAATAACTTCTAACAATAAAAAAAAATGTTGTTTCTCTATTCTTTGAGGGCTTGATTTTTACAACTGTAGTTAAATCTTTTTCATTATTGTTTTAACTTGTGAATCTTTTTTATATTGTAGTCTGAAGATAAAGCCAAATATGATGCAATTTTTGATAGTTTAAACCCACTAAATGGATTTCTGTCTGGTGATAAAGTGAAACCAGTGTTGCTTAACTCCAAGTTACCTGTGGATATCCTTGGCAGAGTAAGATACTATTAAATTCTAAGTGTCATTTTTATGTGTTTTAATTTTGTATCTACCAGTAGTACTTACAGCTCATTATTAAAAAATGCAAAGATTGGATTTTTAAATTGTGTTATTACAGAATTTTTTGTATTCTGACTTAATATATAAAATCACTGCCAATTTATTTCTTTATTTGGTTATTCCTTCTAAAATATGATCATTTGAAATTGGCTATATCTTGAAGCCCCTTAAGTAGCTTCTGTTTTTCTTTGTGCTGTATGCTCTGACCTCCCCATTCCTTGACTTATTTTCACTTACTTCATGGCATGATCGTGGTGTCTTGTCATAAGGAATAGTTTCATCTCTGAAATCATAAATTCCCTCCAAATAAAACTTCCTAGTTTTCTAGATCTTTCCTAGATACTTGTAAGACTAATTCTTTGACTTCATTAAGACCTTTAAATATCAGACTCCTCACCTAATCCCCAACTTTTGAATTTACTGTTTTCTTCATCTAATGTGGATTTTTTTGGTCCATAGTGTCATGTTGGTATCCTTAGCTCCCTTTACTATATTTTCTAACTTCTGTTCTGCCTGGTGATAATCCAACTTTGCATGAAGCTAATTACCTAGCTTCTCTATAGTTGCATATGGACGATGGAGAAAGCTTTTTTTTTTTTTTTTAAGATTTATTTCAATTGTTTTTGACAGAGAGAGATACAGAGACAGAGACAGAGAGAAGGGGAGGGCCCAGAACAGTCTCCATAGTTGCACATCATCGGTTTTTCCACATAGTTTCATCCCACAGGTGGGCGCGGGGCTGCACAGGGCAGGAACTGGGCTGGGGTCTCACCCCAGTGAGAACCAAACTGGGGGCACTCCCCAGTTCAGCATATGGGTCCACTTGGGCCAGGGCCAGGATTCGATCCCTGGTTCCTGGGTCTGCAAAATGAGTGCTTAACCTACTGAGCCATCCCGGCTTCCCCTGAGAAAGTCTCATAAGGATTGGTATCATAATTTTGTGATCACCAACTTCAGCTGGGCTTTCCTTACTGCCAGCTACTCTTGTGCTGTTTCCATAGTGATTTCTGTCTACCACTCTTTATATTTCATACCTTATCTACTCTGATTAAACCTCCAGCCCTCTCTTTAATCAGACTATGTAGGGTCAAATCTGAGCTGCTCTTCATAGCTTTGTAACCCTGGGCAAATAATTAGAAAACATGTCTGTTTTCTGATCTTTAAGATGAGTATGATTCCTAGTTTATAGGGTTGTGTTGTAAGGACTAAATGAGATACCTTATGTAAAATACTTAATACAGTGCTTGGTACATATTCTTTGAATGCTAGCTGCTATAATAATAACAACTACCGCCACAGCACCAGCAGTAGTACTACTCGATCAATGTTGTGTAGGTTAGGTGCTCGATAAATATTAATTTAAAAGCCATTTTCGAGTATTGTTTCCCAGTAATTATCTCTCTACTGTGTGGTCAGTGTGAGATTTCTCAACTATAAAAATAATCCTCTTAATGTTTTTTTACTTAAAACTAACCGTCTTAGTAGCTTCCCATTGCATTTAGGATAAAGTTCAAACTCCTTTCAAAGCATTTAATGACCAGGCACTTGCTTTCTCCATTCCTGTCTTTCACCAGCACACTTTTTATTCTCCAGCCCCAAGTAAGATTTTTGTTGAATGACTTAAATATCTTCTTTTTAAGGATTTAACATAGTTTTATAGCTGGTCTAAAGCTATGGAATTTACTCTAGATTTAGACTAAATCTACCAGGGCCTTTTAGAATTTATTTTTTCTTTTAAGCCTTGCATATTAGCTGGTTAGTGATTCATAATACAGTACTCATTGTATATTTCTTTTAGTTGATTAGAGAGTGTACAGTGCAGGGAAAACAATAATGAACTTAATTGGAAGTCTTCACATTGAAGACTGATTCTGTTAATAATAATTGCATGATTCTGGGTAAGTCATGTAGCCTCATGTCTAAAACAGGGTTGATGATACCACATAGAGTTATTGCATACATTAACTGAGATGACGTTTGTGAAAAAGTATTGTAGTTATCTAAAGCATGGGTCCCCAGCCCCCTTGCCAAGGATTGGTACCAGTTTTTGGCCTGTTAATAAATGGACCACACAATAGGAGGTGAGCTGCAGGTGAGTGAGCAAGACTTCATCTGTATTTATAGCTGCTTCTCATCATTTGCATTACTCCCTGAGCTCTGCTTCCTGTCAGATCAGCAGAGACCTTACATTCTCACAGGAGCACGCAACCTATTTTGAAGTAAGCATGAGAAGGACCTAGGTTGCATGCTCTGTATGAGAATGTAATGCCTGATGATCTGAGGTGGAGCTGAGGTGGTGATGCTAGAACTGGGGAATGGCTGCAAATACATATTAACATTAGCAGAGAGGTTTGACTGTGCAGAGACCATAATAAATCAATTGCTTGCAGACTCATATCAAAACCCTATCAGGGGAAGCCAGGATGGCTCAGTGGGTTAAGTGCTCACTTTGCAGCCCTGGGGACTGAGGATCGAATCCCAGCCCCGGCCTGTGTGGACCCATATGCTGAACTGGGGAGTGCCCCCAGTTCAGTTTTCACTGGGGTGAGACCCCGGCCCAGTTCCTGTCCTTTGCAGCCCCGCGCCCACCTGTGGAATGAAACTATGTGGAAAAACTGATGATGTGCAACTATGGAGACTGTTCTGGGCCCTCCCACTTCTTTCTGTCTCTGTATCTCTATCAAAAACAATAAAAATAAATCTTAAAAAAAAATAAAAAAAAACCCTATCAGTGAGTGGCAAGTGACAACTAAGCTGCACCTGGTGTCAGGCTGTATAGTGACAAGTGAATAGATATACTTTGGGTGTCACTGTCTCCCATCACCCCCAGGTGGGACTGTCTTATTGCAGGAAAACAAGCTCAGGGCTCCCATTGATTCTGCCGTATGGTGAGTTGTATAATTATTTCATTGTATATTATAATGTCATAATAATAGAAATAAAGTGCACAATAGGGGGTGCCTGGATGGCTCAGTGGGTTGAGCACTTGTCTTGCAGCCCTGGGTTCCAAGGATCATGTCCCTGCCCTGGCTTGGGTGGACCTATTTGTTGAACTGGGGTGTACCCCCAGTTCAGTTCTTGCCTGGGCCAGCTTCCCATGTGGGAGGCCCCCAGTTCAGCTCCCACCCTGGCGTGCTTCCCATGTAGGAGGCCCCCAGCTCTTGGGGGGTGCCTCCCACGAGGGAGGGCCCGGCCCAGTTCCTACCCTGCACAGCCCGCGCCCCACTGTGGAGTGAAACTATATTGAAAACTGATGACGTACAGCTATGGAGACTGCTCTCGGCCTTCCCCCTTCTTTTTGTTTGTCTGTCTCTGTCAAAAACAATAAAAATAAAATTTTAAAGTGCACAATAAATGTAGTGTGCTTGACTCATCACCAAATAACTCCCACCCCTCATCCCCACTTCCTGTCCATGGAAAACTTGTCTTCCATGAAACCAGCCCTTGGTGCCAAAATGTTGAGGATTGCTGGACTAAGTATTATATATATAAAACTGTTTTCTTACTGGGAGAAAGAAATTATTTTTTAATTTGTAAAGGAATTTCTATTTTAAAAAGACTTGGTATTAAGAATTATTCTTTTTACAATAATGTTAGAATAGCATATAACAATAGTGATATAAAATGATTAGCATAACTGAAACTTCTCATAGAAATAGATATTATGATGTTTAGGTGAAACTTTTATTCCTATTTATGTATTTGGTGTGTACATGTGGCACATGAAATAAAAGAAATTACCGGTAATCTTTCTCAATTCTTTTCTTTTTAAGGTTTGGGAGTTGAGTGATATTGACCATGATGGTATGCTTGACAGAGACGAGTTTGCAGTTGTAAGTAGCCTGCTGCTCTTAAAATCTTCAACATTTTAATGATTTTTTTCAAGTGAAAATTTCCCCTTTTAGTTCATCCTTAGAGGAAAACTATATCCTTCAGGATTGTTGGTTATGAATATTTTTACACTAGGTGGCCAGGATAGCTCAGCACTTTGAGTCCTTGCCTTGCAACCGTGAGGTCTGGGATCAAATCCCATGCCCCCACCAGTGCAAACCCATATGCTGAACTGCAGTGCTAGGATGGCAGCGAAGGTTTTTGCCTCCCATACGGGAGGCCTCCAGTTCAGTTCCCACTCCATGTGATCCCCACGTCCACCTGTGTGGAATGAAACAATGTCACAACTAATGATGTATAACTATGGAGACTGCTTTGGGTCCTTCTGTCTCTTTCCTCTCAAACAGTAGAATATATCTTTTAAAAAATGTATCTTTTGAAAGTGTCATATTGCTGTGTTTTAAATTTATACCTAATTTGACAGTTTTTATCTTTTAAGATAATACACATATTGGTTTTATTCCCCATAATGTATCTATTTCTTTTACATTGTTATTTTCTCTTTTTTAATGCTTTTTTAAATTTTTTTTTTTTAATATATTTTTATTTATTTATTTATTTTTGACAGGGAGAGAGAGAGATACAGAGACAGAGACAGAGAGAGAACTGGACTGGGGGAGCTCCCAGTTCAGCATATGGTTCCGCACGGGCTGGGGCCGGGACTCGATCCCCGGTCCCCGGTGCTACAAAGCGAGCGCCTAACCCACTGAGCCATCCCGGCTTCCCCTCTTTTTTAATGTTTTTTATTAACAGTTATCAATTTGTGACTCATTCATTTTCCCTCTCATATTGTAGAAATTCTGTTTATAAAGTCTTTTACCTTACTGGTTAATATACCTTTCCCTGTACTTTTCATATGTACTTCTCCAGTATTTGACAGCAAAGTTGTTAACCCTCACTTCAGTAAAATGAAATGTTTATCTTAGTTTCACTTTCTTTTTTTCCCCTTCACCTCTAATCCCACAAGATTTTAAAACTTTTTTTTTTTTTGTAAATGAAATTTGAGATTTTACTCAGTTAAGTCTTTTGGTTCTAAGATTTTCCTTGTAGCTTTGTCACCATTAATAGTCTCACTAGCATTCTTTAAGTAGAATTTGCCTGATATTTCTTTCATCTTTTTACTTTCATGAATGGGGCAAAAATTGCCCCAATTCATGAAAAATTTTTGCCCCATCCATGAAAAATTATATTTTATAGTTCACGAAAAATATAATTAAAAAATTTTTTTAATTATAAAATTTTTTAAAATTATAATTATTACAACATTGCCAGTGTAACTTAAACTGCAAGTCATTGATTTTTATCTTTATTCACAAACATCAATATTTTTTAAAAATTTGAAGAGTTGATCTCACTCTTTGAAAATTGAAGTAATTAAAAAAAACTCTTCAAATAGATTACCTAAGCTCTGAGCATTTTAAATTATCTTCGTAAATAATGATCAGTTCTTTTGGACTATGATAATTTATATCCTACCAGTTTTCTGGTTTGTTGAAGTATGACAAATTTTTTTTCATAGTATCTTATTTTACTTGACTAATCATAATCAAAACTACATTGAACATAAGAATATATGCTCAAAACTTACCTCTAAAATTCTTACCCATTTCCTCTTGGATTAAATGGTACTTTTTGTGTGTTTTAAAGACCCAGTATCTGCTCTGTGTTTTTTGTTTTTTTGTTTTTTTTTATTGTTTTTTCAACAGAGAGAGAGATAGACAGAGAGAGAGAAGGATGGGTGGGCAGAGCAGAGCAGTCTTCATAGTTGACAGCATTAGTTTTCCATATAGTTTCACTCCACAGGTGGGCATGGGGCTGCGTATGGCAGGAACTGGGCCAGGAGTCTCCCGCATAGGCCCTGGCAAGAACTGAACTGGGGGCACCCACCAGTTAAGCATATGGGTCTGCATGGGCCAGGGCCGGGATTTGATCCTTGGGCTCTGGGGCTGCAAAGCAAGCTTTTAACCCGCTGAGCCATCCCAGTTTCCCCTGTGTTTATCTTTTTGAATGAGAACAAATAAAAATAAAGTTGATGAGAGATCCTAACCTGGTTCATTGAATTACAATATGAAATTTTTTTAGAATAATTACTTATTTCACTAATGAATCAAAACTTGGTTAAATTTAAATTTTTATGTTCTAGAATTCCTTTAAAATTCTTTTTTTTATTGTTAAATTTATTGGGGTGACATTGATTGATATCAATTACATTGTTTCCAGGTGTACAGTTCTACATTACATTGTCTATACATTGATTGCATTATGTGCTCCCCATCCAGAATCAGCTCACTTTCCATCACCATATGTTTGATTCCCCCTCCCTACTCTCCTCAGCCATCTCTCCCACCCACCTCCCTCCTTACCCTCAGGTCCTTTAAAATTCTTAACCAGCTTTTATCTTTTTTTTTTATGGCATAAATGAGATAATTTTATTTATTTATTTTTTTAATTAGAATAAATAAAGTTGTAGAGATTCTTATATAACTTCTGTAACTATGTGAACCAGTAATGAATGATCCTTGTTTATTTTCAAGTGTAAATACTGTTTCATATTCTCTGAAACCTAATGGATTAATTAAAAATCCAGGATTTTGAGGTTTGTTTGTTTTTTTAACTGACCTAGTAAAGGTCAGGCCTTGGCATGCCTGGGGTATTCTGGCAAGTACTAAAATGACTTTTGAGAGGGATGTGTGTATCTGTACACACACAAAGATAAAGTGGATTTTGAAAATAATCTCTACATTTTTGGGAGTTTTAAAATATCCATGAGTGCTATCAGTATTCTATTTACTCATTTAATTGTATGAATAGAATATAAGGGTATTGGAAATATATCTTTCTCAATTTTACATCTGAGTCATTTAGCTTAGTAGAAAGTCTCTGATAGGGCATTAGAGACTTTTTGCAAAAGGTTCTAATTTTTCTCTCTCGTATCAATTTGAAAGCTCAGAATTTATATAAAATTATAGTATTGGTATTGGTATTGAACCAAGGGAAGTAACTAATCATGTTAAAGTTACCTTTGTTGGGATGAGTTCCATAAGTGTGTAGTCCTATTCTATGAAATAGTTCTGTTTTATTGAGGGTTGAAACTACTGCTTTTAAACTTAAAGGGAAGGTCCTAAATCCAATAATTTAGTATTTGGTAAGTGAACTTATTTATGTTTATGCATTTTCATAGAGTCTTAGAGTTGGACAAGATCCTAGCAATTAGCTCCTCTAGGTAGAGCATTTAGTTGTACAACCAGGGCAGTTAGTGGCACAATCTGGGCCTTCTTCTACATCATGCTTTCTTAAAAAAATAAATTTTGGAATGGTTCTAACTTGACAAAAAGTAAATTTGCAGAGATAGTGCAGAGAGTTCCCCAATACCCTTCACCCACTTCTCCCTAATGTTAACATATTACATTACCATGGTACATTTGTCAAAACTAAGAAATCAACATTGGTCCATTACTGTTAATCAAACTTTATATTTGATTGGGATTTTTCCTTTCCGTTCCAGGATCCAATCTAGGCTACCACATTTTATCTAATTGCCATGTTTCCTCAGTCTCTTTGGTCAGTGATACTTTCTTAGTCTTCCCTTGTTTGCTATAACTTTAGCTTTATAAGAGTACTAGCTAGGTATACCGTCTCCTAGTCTAGGTTGTCTAATGTTTTTCTCATGATTAGACTGAGTGTTTAGGTTTTGGGAAAGACTACCACAGATGTGAAATGACTTTCTTGTCACATTTACCAGGATGGGTATGTTATGTTCATGTGCCATCACTGGTGAAGTTAACCTTTATCATTTTTTTAAGGTGGTGTTTGCCAGGTTTCTCCTCTATGAAGTTTCTAATTTCCCCTTTTCCTACTCTGTTCTTTGGAGAGGTAGCCTTATGACCTTTTTTACTTTGTGTGCTGTCTTCATACCTACCCATTTGTTTTTATATCCTTATTAAGTCTTCAATTTTTCTGTGAGGAAAGTTTTTAGACTGAAAGTGACCTAAATTTTTGTAGGTAGCATTTGTTGAGTCCTCTTTATATGGAATTTTTGGTACTTAGAGATTTATAAAGAACCTGTACTTGTCTATATTATTGTAGCATGTTCACGTTGTATTAAAATTAACTTTTTACATGTTTGCTGCTTTTATTGGGTTGTAAAAGTGAGAGCTCTTATTACTTGTATTTCTAGTTCCTAGCACAGTACATAGTGGCTAGAAGTTTCTTAGTAATGTTTCATTGAATTAACTGATGAAAAAAACTTGTATTAATTTGGAAGACACAAGAAATGCCTGATGTTTCATTCTAGATTGCTATTTTAAGAAATTATAACTGGCATTTCAACTGATTGAGTAGACCAATGAGCAAATGAAACTCCTAAAGAAACCCCTAAACTACAAGTCATCAAAGTGTAGATTCTCATCAGCAGTATCAACATTACCAGAGAACCTATTGGAAATGCAAAGTGTCAGGCCTTGCTCCAGACAAACTGAATTAGAATCTTTGGGATAAGTTTTTAACAAACCTTTTTTCAGTGATTGATTGATGACCACTAAAATTTGAGAAATATTCCCTAAAAGCACAGAGAATGAAAGGGAAAAAGAAAGTGAGCAGCTACTGGTATTTGACTGCAACAGTGAAACTAAATCCCCTCTTCCTCTGCTGTCCTGAAGTAAGCTTAGGTTTATTTTTTATATTTTACTTTGAAATTATCAAGAAGATATTCTAAATGCTTCTTAGTTGTCTATCTCTAGCCATGTAAATATATTTGCTAGGACATTTCAGTTAAAAAATTAGTGGCTAGCCAGATTTTTTTGTGCATGTGAGTATGGTGCATCATTTAATTTTGTTGCTTTATTTGTTTCAATGGCAGAATTTGGTTAGGATAAAGTACAATATTATAAGAAAAACAAAATCACAAACCAGCAGTGTACTGTTTATTTTTTCTGTTTTATTTGGTGGAAACATTTTGACTTCATTTTTCTCAGGGAAACTATATTCAAAGCAACATGAAATTAATAATACAGTATTTTTTTAGCTTTCAAAAACTGTGTTGTTTTCTGGCAGCAGGTGGCTGACACGTTTTTTTGTTTCTAGTGTTCACTTTTCCAGGAAATGACTCCCATCTGCAGCAAGAGGAATGCTGACCTTTACTGTGCCTTTTAGTCACTTCTTTTAGCTCAGTGCCAATTTAGTAATGTTATGTGTACATATATTGTGCATTTAGTTAAAAGTGTGTGCTAGCCAGATTGTTTTCTTTCTAGAGTTTTAAGCTTTTAGAGATAGAAGATTTGTTTGTTCCTAAAACTGAAATTGAATTCTTCAAGTTGACTAGTGAATGGAGAGAGGATAATTTTTTATTTTGGTCATAGTTAAATGTGGTCCCAGGACAAAAACCATTAGCATCACTTGGGAACTTATTAGAAATGCAAATTATTGGCCCCAACTCAAGACTTACTGATTCTAGAACTCTGGAAGTGAGACTGAGAAATTTGTGCCTTTATCAAGCTGTCTAGGTAAGTCTGATACCTGCTCTAATTTGAATATCAATGTTTTAAATGTTAGTTTTATTGCTTGTAGAGGAGAGCATGGTATTGTAAAACTACATGTAAAATTTACAGCTGATAAATCTGGAAAAAAGAGCTTTGTAGCTAGATCTTGGTTTTAACCTTACTTTATTACTTAAAAATGTATTGGACAAGTTACTTAGCATCTCAGCCTCAGTTTCTTTATTTGTAAAATGATATTAGTAATCACATAAATCATGGATGTGTTGTATTAGTCACTTAATAAATACTAATTTGAAAGCTCCACAAAGCTTAGAAGCAAACTTCTTTTGAGGGAGAATTGTAATTTTAATGGAAGATAAAAATTAAGACTATTTAAGCTTCCTCCCAGTTGCTGTTGGAATCTTTCTGGAGGTTCCAAGTTGCTTTGAGTAATTTCATATGCTTAAGGATAGTCATGGAAAATTTTCATCTTTTGAAAGTCTTGAAGGAGCCTTGAATTCAGAATGGAAAAGGGTATTCTGGGACAGTCTACAGTTTCTTGTTTAATCCTAGAATTTCTTAATGCAAATATAAACAAATATAAATAATTATTACCCCCTTACCACAGAAGATAACACAGTATACACACTGTTAAACACTGCTCAATAGTATACTTTTTTCATGTTTAACAGTGTATCTTGGATATCTTTTTGTATAGAGAGCTCCACGATTCTTTTTTTTCCTGGTCAACTTTATTGAGGACTACTTTATATACAATGAACTGCATTCAATTTATGTATATAATTTGATGAGTGTTGACAATTGTATATACCTGTGAAGGTGCCACCACAGTTAAGCTACAGGATGTTTCTCTTTTTTTTCATTGTATGGATGTGCCATCATTTATTTTTTTTTATTTTTTATATTCTATTTATTTATTTATTTTTATTTTTGACAGAGAGAGAGAGATACAGAGACAGAGAGAGAACCGAACTGGGGGAGCTCCCAATTCAGCATATGGTTCCGCATGGGCCGGGGCCAGGATTCGATCCCCGGTCCCCAGCGCTGCAAAGCAAGCGCTCAACTCACTGAGCCATCCCGGCTTCCCCAATCATTTTTTAACTAGTCTTCCGTTGATGAGCACTTGGGTGCTGATACAGCAATTTTGTAAATGATAACCTTTTTTATATAGTGTTTCCTATGAAGGCAGGTAAGTCTGAGGATAGATTTCCAGAGACAGGATTGCTAGCCAAAGGGGAAATAAATAAATTTGGAAGATGTCATCAATTTGCCCTTTATGATGTTTGGTGCCAGTTTGAGCTCCCACTAGCAGTGTATGAAAGTACCTGTGTGCTCCATCTAGCTGACAGAGTATGTTATGAAACTTTTGGATTTTTGCCAATTAGGTGGAAAGTGGTATCTTAACCCCTTGACATACAGAGACGTCTTAGATAGGTCATGTGTTTCTTAAACCATTGTAAACATTGACTGCTCTGAGACATGTGCAGATTTAATTTGCTTTGAGTGCAGTTATAATGCAAATATTATCAAGAAATAATTATATATATTAAGTGTTAAAGTGTGAATTGTAGAAATAATCCCTTGAAGATGTCTGTTTTGAATTTGTATAAAACTGACACTGAAAACCAAGCACAAGACCTTTATATCAAGTAGTGATGATTAGGATTCAGGAGATGAAGAATGGAATTGGGAAGAAAAAAGAAAATATTTCAAATATAAAACCATTTACCCAAATTGCTGGTATAAACACTTTAGTTTTGTGACGACTAGGAACAAATCCTACACCTCTTTATGTTTTGAAACAAGTGCTAAGTGGTGATTTTTTTGAAATGATAACCATAGAAAAAAATAGATACACAAGTCAAAAGATAAAGGACCTGAACTTGAAAAAGACGAGGAGTGGTTTCCAGTAACAAGTGATGAAATGAAAGCATACCTTTCATTGTGTATCATAATATCACAAGTACAAAAATCTAAAACAGATATGTACTGGTCAAAAAGAGCAATATTAGAGACACTAATATTTTAAAAAACTATGCCTCGCAAACATTTCTTGGCTATATCACATTTTCTTCACTTTGTGGATAATGAAACTATGTAAAGAAGACAATACAAAAAGTGCAAAATATAGTCAACTATTTGAATAATAAGTTTGAACAGTTGTATATTCCAGATGCAAATGTCTCCCTAAATGAGTCAGTGATGAACTTCATTCAAAGAATGGCTGGCATATGTGCGTTTTATAGCTACCAAATGTGTCATATTTGGAATCAAAGTTTACAAGTTATGTGAATTCAGTAGTGGATATTGCACCCACAAATGTTGAGTTGAAAAATAAATAGTATGTTTTGCTTACATAGAATTTCATTTAATTTGTATTTCAAGGGGTTAATATAATTCTACCTTGCAGTTTTCGTGTGAGTGAAAGTGAGCATATTTTTCCATGTTAAAGGATTGGTCGTTTGTAGTATTTACTTTTCTGTAAAATATCTGTTCATACTCTTTGCCCATTTTCCTGTTGGACTTTGGTTTTTCTTTTGTTAATTTCTAGGAACTATAATCTTTATGTCAAGCATGTCCAAACTGTGTCCTGCATGCTGAGTGCAGCCCAGGAATGCTTTGAATATGGCCCAACACAAATTAGTAAACTTTTAAAAAACATTATTATGAGATTATTTTGCGATTTTTATTTTTAGCTCATTAGCTATCATTAGTGTGTTTTATGTGTGACCCAAGACAGTTCTTCCATTGTGGCCCAAGGAAGCCAAAAGATTGGACACCCCTGCTTTATGTAATAGAGAGATTATCTCTTTTCTTTGCAAATATTTCTGTCGAGGTTGTTTGCGTTTGACATTTCAAGAACTTCAGTTGAAGGATGCATTTTTGCTACTCAGGATATCTTTCTAAAAGTTGCTTATCTTCAGTTTATTTCCTATTCTTCCTCCTTCCTTTCCTTCCCAGCCTAATTTCTTAAAAAGGGGATTTGAGACAGCTTGGAGGTGCTTTGTCATTGAACAATAATCATTTCAATGGGTGGATGTTGTTAAAAGCTTTTACTGTATATGATTGTGGTTCATTTGTTTTGAAGGCCATGTTTTTGGTGTACTGCGCATTGGAGAAAGAACCTGTGCCAATGTCCTTGCCTGCAGCTTTGGTGCCACCGTCTAAGAGAAAAACGGTCAGTATATTAGGCTCTGAGTGGTTGGTCCCCACTTCAGCAGCAACCAAGGAATCTTACCACTCCTTACCACCTGTAGGCATTTTACCTACGAAGGCATCGTTCAGACAGGTAGAGCTTGATCAGTGTTAAAGGACTATGTTTTTTTTTTAACAAAGTGCATGGCATTTAATAGTTGACTGCTTGATGAAGATAGAAAGAGCAATCAAAGGGATCAAAAATTTAGAGCTCCCTCTGGGTGAACCTGCATAATGTGATGTCCCAGAGAAAATAGATAATCCTTTTGCACTTGGCCTTAGTTAGATTATATAAATGTTTTGTTGGCTTTGCCTTGAACTTTTACCTCGAATTAAAGTTGGAGGTAGAAGATACTACATGCTAATCGGTCGTGCTTGCTTAACATAGTTAAAAGGTGTTTTTGTTTGTTTAATGTCTAGTTAACTCTTGATTCTTTGGGTTCAAATTATCCAATTTTGCATTGTCCAAGGACTTTGTTTTCATCCATCCTGCTTCTTGTCAGGCTGAGTAAAGAAAAATAATGACAAGATATGCAAATCAGCCAGTTTGACTACTGTTAACAATGATGAATGAGAGTATAAAAAAATGGAGATTAAGGATTATCTGAATATTTTATTTATATAAGCTCTTCCAGTTACCTATATTAATGTGGTCATTCATAAATCAAGAGTTAATTGTGCTTGAATTTATTCATTACTTAAAAGGAAAAAAAAGTTAATGGGTATCTGTAAATAAAATCTCAAAACACCTATATTTTTCTTCTGTAATTTTCTCTTTATTACAGCATTTTGATTGGAATGTGATGGAAGTAATACATTGTTGCTGTAATTAGTAGTTAGTGGGGTAGAATTGCTCAGATTTTGTGACAAATGCTGTCATGGGTTGAAAGAGTTGACACTTCAGAGTTCTTTCATTTTGGCAGAAATACGTGTATGTATGTATGTATATATTTTTCTCCCCTGTAGTGGATTGTATCGCCTGCAGAAAAAGCTAAATATGATGAAATCTTTCTGAAAACTGATAAAGATATGGATGGATTTGTGTCTGGATTGGAAGTCCGGGAACTCTTCCTGAAGACAGGTTTACCTTCTAACTTACTAGCCCATATTTGGTAAGACTTTATTTAAATTGATTTAAAAAACAAATATGGTTTTGTATCAAATCTAATTTTGTGCATTCTCATTTTTAGGCATTTGTAAATAGAATCTTTTTGTTTCAGGATTTTTTATAGAGAAAATTTAAACCAGGATTTTTTTCTGGATAATGGACAGCTTGAGAATGGGTTATCTGAAGTTTTATAAGATTGAGTGTGTCAGTTAATTGTTACCACAATGTTAAAATACAGCATCTATTTATAGCTATTCACTAAACTTAACTTTTTAAGAATCCCAAATCTGGAATTTAGACAATATTAAAAAAAAAAAAATGTCTTCAAGTTATACTGTGTAATTCTGTAGGGTATATGTACACTTGTACTTTTACATAGGAATTACACATTTGCCCCTTTAAAAAGACAAACCTTAGTGTTTCTAGTGAATTTAACATTAAATGAAATAATGTATATGAAAATGCTTTATAGTGTGTCTGCTGCCAATCCATGTGGCTAAACCGAGGTTATCTTGAGGTTTCTGAGGGGCAGCAAAAATCAGAAGTGGAACCATATAATTGCAAAGAGAAACCAAGAAAAGAACAAAGGAAGACAATAGATGTGCCTTAAAAGAATCCAAGACCAGGAAAGATTATGTAATAACTAATAATAGCTGCCACTTTTGAATGCCTAGACTAGGCACTGTGTTCAATGAACGGCAGCTGTCATGGGTGTGGTATCATGCTCACACATTTTAGGTACTTTATCTTTAATTCTCACAGTAACCTTGCAAGATGGGTGTTAACTTCACTTTATAGATGAAGTAACTAAAGCTTGTAGAGTTTACAATTTGGCTAAGATCATAAGAATAAATAAGTAAAAAAGCTGGAATTCAAGGTTTCTTTGACCCCATAGCCTATATAATTTTTTCATCAGGCAAAATTGCCTTTCAATGAATCAAACATATCAGGACTTCAAAAGCTAAACTTAAAAAGCAAAGCAAATAGAATAAAACATTTGCTGTTTCTCAAATGATTTTATAAAACTTTCCAGATTTGCTGCTTTTTCTTCACATGTAATCTTCATTTGCAGTTGTTTCTGCTTTGACTTGGTGATTCTTATGTCCTCCTACTCCAAGAGTTGCAGGAAGCAAGCTGACATTGAAATGTTTGCTTGGCTTAGAATCATTCTAATGCCACTAATGAACCAACTTTGTGGAAACTTAGGTTTTATTATTTTACATCTTTTAATGTTGAAAATATTGGGAGTAGAGAGTGTTGAGATTCTTTGACTCCCACACAACTCTTACTCAGTAGTCATTCTGGAAATTGGTAAGAAAGTACAAAACAAATCCACATTAGAGGCCCCTGCTCAGCTCCAGAGAAGATATTCTCTCTCCCTCTGTATTACCATTTTATCTGATCCTTGCTTCTAACATTTGAGTGAGTTTTGGGTAAGCCACAAGTTGGTGTGACTTTCTTTTTTAATTCAACTGATCATTTTTAAAAAGCTATTACACATATCATACTACTTTTACCTTGGATTTTTAGAGTGGTAGTTGTGGCATTTTATATACTGTTCATTTTGTTTATTTGTACAGGGCATTATGTGACACAAAGGACTGTGGGAAACTCTCAAAGGATCAGTTTGCCTTGGCTTTTTACTTAATCAATCAAAAGTTAACAAAGGGCATTGACCCTCCCCACATTCTTACTCCTGAGATGATTCCACCATCAGATAGGGACAGTTTACAAAAGGTAAGACAATTTAAAAGAAAACCGAAATGCATTAGCAGAAAGGAACAAGTGCTATGTCAGAGGGTAAGTCGATTTGGACAGAATAGTATAGAAGATGTACAGTGGTACCTCGGTTCACGAACGCTTCTGTTCACGAACAACTCGGTTCATGAACAGAAAAGTTCATCAAAATATGCTCCGGTTCACGAACTCCGCTTCGGTTCACGAACAGGAGCCGCAGCCATTTTAATGCTATTTCCTGGCTGTCACATGGTTGTGACTTCCTGTAGGAAGATCGTGGAGAGAAAGAGACACAGAAAAAAGTACACTGTGAGTACTTTCAGTGACTTTTTTTGATTTTGTTGTGCTCTTTCTACATTACTATACTGTACTAATGTATATTGTAATTTGTTTCATATTTTTTGTGCTTCAAAAACCGAAAAAAAAGGTCAGAACGGATTAACCGGATTTACATTGAACCCTATGGGAAACTGTGCCTCGGTTCACGACCAATTCGGTTCGCGACCAGAGTCAGTTCACGAATTAAGTTGTGAACCGAGGTACCACTGTATCTGGCTAGGAGCAGAGCAGTATGTATACTGTTTATGGTTTAGTTTGTTGACTATGAACATGCTCGAATACCTTGTATGACATTCTTGGGTTGCAGCTCATTTACCCCACCATTCATTTCACATATGGCTACCATACTTTCCAATCTCAAAATTGGAAAAATGTGGTGTTTTTTTTTTCCTCCTGGATTAATGGATTAATTTTTATGAATAGGGTATAAAATTTAAATAAATAAAATTTATAAGAATTAAATTGTTGTGTTTCATTTGATGATTCACTCTTACAGAAAACACTACAAATTTGAAAGCAAAATCTAGGGTATTATGATTGTTTGGTATCAATTTTAAATTAAAAAAAGAAAAACAAGAAAAATATTATATTGAGAAAAACCTGTGTGGTTTTTACCATGTAAGATGACCCTCTGCTCTTGAGAATATGGCCAAATTTCATACCAGTATAGCTAGAAGCAGGTTTTTCTACTTTTGGTTTCTGGCCAGCAGTGGGAATTTTCAAAACTACATTGTTTAGCCATTTTGTGCCTTGATTTTTCTTTTCTCATCTAGAAACCTTTCCTGGTATATAGTGCATTTACAATATCTTAGCCTTAATAGAGCTTTAAGGGGCTTGAATACTCTTTGCTGTTAAAAATACATACTTTGCATCTTTAAATTTCTTGTGACATATAAAGTAACCATTGCTGTGGTGATGCTTTAGAGTTATGTATAATAGAAGTTGTCAAATGTGTGGTCTGAGGAGAGCGTTCTTTAAAATGTCAATGGAATATTTTGGTTTTGCATTAATTTTGTCATGTAGACTTAAAAATCCCATTTTAGCAAACCTAATAAAAGTCAAAATTGGATTTTTTTCTAACTCATCCAAATGGAAATTTATAGCCACCAGGCACAGAAGTTACTTATGAGTTTTTATTCTTATTTTTAAATTAAATAAATATTTGATTATCTGCTCCCTGAGTTTTTTTTAGTGGAAACATTTTGTGACTGTTTTGAGATTTCTTATGATGTAGGACATGAGGTCCCTAAGCTGTGGAGAGGGCTAAAAGCAATACCATCCATAGAGGTTGAAAATCAGTATGTGTGCCCTCTGCTCTAACTCTGTCTCAGTGTTGGGATACTGTGTCTCACCCTTTCTTTTACCTACGTAGACTGTTTTTTTCCCCACTTGCTGCCTTGATTTTATACCCAATTAATTTCCCATCAACACAAATTACGAATATGATAAAAACGTTCTGAAGCAAATTAGGTTTGTTCATTGATGTGTCTATGACATTAATAGACACTTGAAATTGCATCTGCAGAGTTTTTAATGTAATAGCTTTGTCTAAAATCCATTGACTAGATCACAAACACTGTTGTCTATTTTTGTCACATATGAATACTATTCATTAAAATGGGATTTTATCACTATTGTCTTAATTTGTTAACCAAAAATTTTAACCTTAAAAATTAAAATTAGCATTTGTTTTATCTTTCAAATAATCTTTACTATTTATAATCTGATATTTTTAGAACTGCATTTTTTGCAGCTTTGACTAATCCTTTTTTGAATGTTGCTTTCCTCTCTGTGTTTTTTCTAGTTTGGACTATTTTTTCCATTCTGCAGCCCTCTGCTTTTCGCCTTTCTTGTACTGTCAGTTTCTTAACTCTACTCTCTCAAGGTTAGAGCTTTACTTTATGCCTTTTTAGCATTACAGTTTTTGGTTTACAAGATATATTTTGAAATTAGAGGATTTTTTTATGCAGCAAAGTTGATGCAGAGAAAATACCTAAACACAATGTTTTTGTCACATGTCTGTCACTTGATCCTTCTGGTGCATTTTAAATAACCTTCTCTAGGCTCTCTGATTCACTTAAAATCACCAAAGTGGAATTTTTGTGTAAGGCACAAATTAGCAAGGTGAGAGAATGTTTTAAAAGAAGGACACATTCTATGTGTTCTTCATATGCCCTTCTTATACTTTATGTACTATTAGCTGAACTGTTTGTATGCTTCCTGGTTGTCATTTTATTGCTTTAGTATGGCAGTTTAACATTTTGTCTGCAGTTGAGGAGTAACACAAGCTATATACCAACAACAGTACATTGATCTTCCTTCTGGAGTCATCTGTGGTATCACCTTATAATTTGTTTTAGATTAAACTTGTTTGTCTCACTCTTCTAATTTGATGATACTTTTAATAGTGAATGACTGTCAAATGTGAGTCACTGTTTTTGAGTTAGACTGTTGGAAGAGGTCGGAAAGTCACCAGTTTCTTGGTATGCCCGCACCTCTAATAGCAAATTTCTCAGTAGCACTTAGGTGATATAAGTTACTCTTGGTAATGGAAATGAGACCAAGTGCTTATTTTTCATTTTGTTCACCTGTCAAACTGTCTGGCCAGGCTGAGCTCATAAATCAAGATTAGACAAAGTTAAAATCCTAGTGAATACTTGTCATATTCAGAATTCCACTTTAAGGAGCATTTGAGATCTTACTTCCCTGTCTTGTCATCAGTTTTGGCTCAAATAAATTCTTACAAAAAAAATTTTTTTTACATCTACTTAAAAATTTCTAACTTGATTTAAGATGATAAGGGTCTGTGCATCATTGAAGCACAGTAAAATAGAGGCATATTTGATACAAATCTTAATATAAAATTGGGAGAATTGCATTAATTGGGAATAGATGAGTTTTGGTATTTATTGTCAGAACAAAAACTATCTGAGTATAGCATAAAGAAATATAGAAGGAATGGTGGCTAAATTTTATTACTGTTCCTATTTATTAAGTTGGCTTTTAGGGTAATGGTTTTATTTATGTAAGCGATCTTGATATGCAAGTGCCAGAGAGCATAGTGAGAAATAGCACTTGAATTTAATCAGAAATCTCCTGATCAAACTGTCTATTAGCTGGTACTTACTGTTATCTATAAGTAAGCCATTAAATCTGTTTCCTTAGCTCTAAAATGGGGTTAGTAATATCTACCCTTTCTATGACCCCAGTTTTCAGATTTGTTTTTAATGTTGACTAATGGATTTGAAAATGCTTATTAGTAAATTGTAAACCATCATATAAATGTGAGGAGATGGGATATTGTTAACTTTTAGGTTTCTTCTTCTGTTGTGCCAGTTGGTGACATACATTAAGTTCATAGCAACATAGCTATTAATATTAAGTTTTATATTCTGCTAATAAGGTCCTCAGTGTATCTTAGTTTTACATGTTAAGCCATCAGTTTGTTTCCTAATGGTGATTCTGTTATTTATTAATCTGGTTGTAACTTTAGGTGTAAGTTAACTGTATAAAGGAACAGTTATCTTTTTGCCCTGACTACAGCCAGGTCTATTAGGCATCAACAATGGTACATAAAAGAAATTGAGCCATAGTGGGAGTAACTCATTGGGAGGTCATCCATCAGACAGACAGAGAGAAGGAGGAGGGCCCAGAGCAGTCTCCACAGTTGACAGTAGTAGTTTTCCATATAGTTTCACTCCACAGGTGGGCGCAGGGCTGTGCAGGGCAGGAACTGGGCCTGAAGCCTTCCTCATAGGCCCTGGCAAGAACTGAACTGGGGGCATACCCTAGTTTAGCATATGGGTCCACCTGGGCTGGGGCCCAGGGGCTGCAAAGCAAGTGCTTAACCCGCTGAGCCATCCCAGCTTCCTCATCCATCTTTTAAGAGCATATTCTGTGTAGGAAGTTAATTATAAGAATAGCTTATATTTATAAAATACCACAAAGTTTGTAGAGTGACTTCACATACAATATTTATTTCATTTAATTGTTAAAGTGGGCAGGGCAGAGATCATTTTTCTATTTTACAGTGAAGATCAATACAACTAGTAAAATAGCAGAGCTCAAAATCAATCCAGCTAGATTTTCTAATTGCAAATACTATTCAGAGACCAATTGCAACACCTTCTTTATTGAAAGAAGTATGTAAAAGATGTTATATATGAAGATAGTTTCATATATAGTGATATTAATATTTGCTATGGAACATGCCTGAGCAATTGGTTTTACTTTAAATATAGTAGACACTAAAAGTATTTAACAAATGTAAATATTTGTTGAATTGAATAAAATCAGTCACCACTATAGTTCTAAGATTCAACAAAAAATTGTATACTCTGTGACAGATGATACAGATACAAACAAGTCATCATCCATATCCACAAGAAAGTTATACTTCAGTGGAATAATTAATTTATAAATTTGATATCTTCTTTACTGCCAGGTTCTAGACAGGCTAGGGTCAAGTTAGAAAAGCATTGGGATCTGAAGTTGTGGTACATATTAAAGAAGAATAGTTTCTAGAGAATTTAGGGGAAAATGTCTTAGTATATAATTGTGTGTGTATGTTTAAAATTGTACTAGATATGCTTTTCTTAATTAAGTGTTAATAATATCATAAAATATGTAATATTCTGTATCCATGTATTTCTTTAAAACATTTTTAATGTTTTTTCATATATAATTTTATAGTAAGACTGTATAATTGTGAACTTTTTGTTTTTAGAATATCATAGGATCAAGTCCTGTTGCAGATTTCTCTGCTATTAAGGAGCTAGATACCCTTAACAATGAAATAGTTGACCTACAAAGGTATGTAAGATAAAATTGTAGCTGACTATATAAATATACATACATATTCTCTCTCTTTCTCTCCTGTTACTTGGTAAATGCTACTTTATTTGGTTAAGCTCCTTGGTTTATCAGTTGGAAATGAGTGTACCTTATTTCATCAAATCTAAGGCAAACTTTAATTGCACAATGCACTGTTTTCTTATGTACCACTAAAAAAAGAAACGTTGCTGCTAAATAAACAATGGCTTATCATCAACTATAAGATACTATTTGATTTCAGACGGTGAAAAAAGTGTATCTTAGAATAAATGAAATACAATTTTCCTCTAACTTTAAATATTTGAATAACATATTAGAAAAACATTGTTATTTAAGAACGTATTCTGTTGAGGGAGTTAATTATAAGAATAGCTTACATTTTGTGAAAGAAATAGTGCTTTAAAATGCAGAGACCATCCAAGAGCTTTTATAACTTATTTGATCCTCACAAAAACCTAGTGACTTGATAGATGTTATTGTACCTATTTTATAGGTAAGGAGTTTAGATGCTCAGATTATTCTGCCCCAAACCATACAAACTTGTCAACAGTAGAACTAATACCTAATCTCAGGACTACTTGATTTGGAGTTGTCTTCTTTCTTATACGTAGGTACTGACTTGCATATAATTAGATTTCAATCTAAATACAGCAAGTACTATAGATATTTCCTTAATTTACTAGTTCCCTGGAAATTTTATGGTAATATTCATTGTAAAGATGACCTTCTAAAATTACTTTTTAAAAGTGAGACTGTTTTTCCATTTATCAGGTGTTGTATTTAAATATATCACTGTATGTACAAAAAAATAACTTTTCTTGCTTTTACCTTATAACACTTTGATAAAGGCAGATAATGGCTGATATTTTATTTTGTTGATGGTATTGAGATACAAGGGGATTAAATAATATATCTGGACTTTATGACAAGAATTTAGCAATGATCTTTCCTCATCCATAAGAATATACTGAGATTATTATAGAGAAACTTGTTAGGATTTTTTCAATCACAAGAAAGAATTCAACTCATGCTAACTTAAGTGAGAGTGAATTTGTTGACTTGAGAACCTAAGACCACTTAGAGGTAAGGATGGTTTTTAAGGCATAGCTTCATACTGGGGCTCAGATAATATAACCATTTCTCCCACTTTCTTCATTTGATAATATAATCAGTTCTCTTTCTCCATTTCTTGTTTTCACGTCCACTAATTGTTCTATTCTAAGATAGACTTTCCCATTATTTTGGCAAGGGGACTATAGCATACCTACCCTCATGTACTTATTTCAAATCTAGTGGAGTGCATCTCTTCTCTCAGTCCCTGCAAAAGCTGTAAGATTCAACCTGATTGGACTGGCTTAGCAGTGTGCGTACCCCTGAAACAATCATTGTCCCAGGATATATGTATAATTTGATTTTTTATGAACTCTGACTTCTACTTCTTTGAACAGTATGACATGACATTCTGTATAATTAGCCTAGGCAACTTTTTATATATCATTGTTTAGTTTTGAGCATATCTGCCTTCTACTGCATTCTTACTTCCTGCTCAAAAATTGGGCTTGCCTATTACTTAAAGCCTCTAATATTGAAATCCTAGAAAGTCAAAAAACAAAACAAAACAGTAAAACCCTTGGATATCATATAGTCCCAAATTATTCCTTACTCAAAAAACAAAACAAAAAACCATCAAACCAAAAGTCACAGATCAAGTCATGTGGTTGGCACCCAACCCTTGTGGTATAAGTTCTACTTCTGTGTGTTCTTTCTGTTATATAAGAATGCCTCTCATTAAGTTAAAATTTTTTCTTTTTACTTTGGTTCAGAATAGAACTAAACATTTGATTTCCAAGTCTAATGATGTGTAGACTTTTCATTTTCATGTGGTCCATAAACAGTCCATTAACAGTTTTTCTTGCCTTATTTGTATTAATAATCTACATTGAATAGTAGCTAGATTTGAAAATACTTGTCTTCTGTGCCTCTGAGGCCTATCAAAATGTACACATACCCCAATATTCTAGGACTTGGTTGACTTCAACAGTAGTTTTTTTTTGTTTGTTTGTTTTTTTTAATTCTATTTTTAAAATTTTATTTATTTATTTATTTTATTTTTGACAGAGACAGAGAGATACAGAGACAGAGACAGAGAGAGAACTGAACTGGAGGAGCTCCCAGTTCAGCATATGGTTCCGCATGGAACAGTAGTGTTTTAATGTATAAAATGTTTTGTAGTGAATTTTAATAGGAAGTAGAGCATCATACTGGTACATAAAATGTACTTGCTGGTACAAAAATTTGTAATTATTAGTTACATTTTGGTCAACTGAGCTTTCACTAACTTCTAATGTTAAATTATACTAGTGGCAGTCTTGTTTAGTGAAGAACAGATAAATAAAAAGAACAGATCTATTCAGAAAATCATAGAACTGTAAAATCTTGTTAGGTTTTAGACTGTAGTCACATTTTATAAATGTATAGTACATTAATACATGATTTGACATTTATGAAAATATTTTCCCAAGGCTTTTATTTAGGTGAGATCTACAATGTAGGCGTACTTCCATCATCTGTCAACTTCAGTAATGAGACTCACCTAACTATCTATGCTGAAATTATAATTGTTAATATTCTCTTTTAAAAATGGTTGTGGGGAAAGCCGGGATGGCTCAGCGGGTTGAGTGCTCGCTTTGGGGCCATGAGGACCGAGGATCGAATCCCGGCTCCGGCCCAGGCAGGACCCACGTGCTGAACTGGGGAGTTCCCACAGTTCGGTTCTCTGACTGTCTCTGTCTCTGTCTCTCTCTCTGTCTGTCAAAAAGTAAAGTGGAAATAACTATGCACTGAAGACAAAAAGATAATTTCTCTCTATAAATGTGAAAAGATAAAAAAAAAAAAAAAAAAAAAAAATGGTTGTATTAGCTCACTGTTACCACGCGCCTTCAAGATAGTTCATTATAAACCTTGGCTTTTGTTATTGTAACAGATTTTTCTGCTCAGTAATACTAATCTTCAGCTTTTAAATTTTATAACTATTGAGTGCTGTCCAGAAAGTATCCAGCCACGTACAATGGCTGGATTTTCTCTGGACAGCCTCTGTATATCAGGATTTGATGTGTATAACTTATAAAACAGGAATAAAGAATTTAAATAGACTGTTTGTGGCTTTTATTGAATTGTTTTCTGACAAATATGGCCACGTACCTCAATATTCTAGGACTTCTTGTTAGTTTTCAGGTGAAGATGTTTAATTTTAGACCAGGGACCAAACCTGCAAATAAAGAACATGCATAATATGGAATTATAATAAGTATGTAATGAATATGGTGCTTTATAAGATTTGTTTTTTCTCTTCAATGATTTGGGAAATAAAAATTTGCAAAATACAGGAAAGCATAATGAAGAAAAAAATGTGTTTCTTAGAATATTTTGTTTTAAGCATTGACAGTCAGTGGGGATATGGAAAGCTATAACCTCCAGAGTTAGTTAGGTAAAGAATGCTCTCTGTTATTGGTCAAAAAATGAGACATTGTTTTCATCCCTAGTTCTCCAAATTGTTTCTGTTTGAAAATAGGACATTGACAGCTTGAGGCAGGATGCCTTTTTGTCATTTTTCCTTTAAATTTTTTATATGATTCCTTCACCTTTTGCCATAATGCCAGTCAGATTAAATTAGTATGATATTTTTAACTTGAAGGAAAGGCAGTGGTTATAATATAATAATTTTCTCACCTGAGCTTAAGACCTATATTTTTCATTGCTTACTAGTATTTTCATTTGAATGTCCTGTAGAACATGACTTCTTAATCTTCCTCTGACTACTATCCTTATCTTTTTTATTTCCTTTTCTCAGTGACATCACCATTCATCTAGTCACTCAAACTACAAACCTGAGATTGTTTTTCCTCCCATTTTATTCTATCTTTGAAATGTTTCTTAAAATCATTCCTACCTACCTTTCCATCTTCTTTGTTTAATCAGCTGCTTCTCATCCTTCAAATCTTGCCTTGGACATCATTTCCTCCAGCAGGGGGAAGCCTTCTGTGACTATTACCTCCCAACTCCATACCTGTCAAATCTTATGTAAGAGCATATCTTAGGTAGTTTCATATTTACAGTTATAACATTTACCATACTTTATAATAGTTGTCTATTTTGTTTGAATCTCTCACTAGACAAAGTATTTTTTTTTTAAAGATTTATTTATTTTTTATTTTATTTAAAGATTTATTTTTATTATTTTTGACGGAGAGAGAGAGATACGTAGACAGAGAGAAGGGGAAGGGCCCAGGACAGTCTCCATAGTTGCACATCTTTGTTTTTTCCACATAGTTTCATTCCACAGGTGGGCGCGGGGCTGCACAGGGCAGGAAATGGGCCGGGGTCTCACCCCAGTGAGAACTGAACTGGGAGCACTCCCCAGTTCAGCATATGGGTCCACTTGAGCCAGGGCCAGGATTCGATCCTCGGTCCACGGGGCTGCAAAGTGAGTGCTTAACCCACTGAGCCATCCTGGCTTCCCCAAAAAGTACTTTTTAAGCATAGGGATTATTTTTTTGTTCATATAGTATCCCTAGTGCTTAGTTTATGTAATAGATGATAAAATAATTTGCTCAATATTGTTAAAATCTGTCCTTTTTGTTCTGTTTCTGGCTTAATTTTAGCCTTTATCTAATCTGGATCACTACTTTAACCTCCTAAATGACACTCTACTTTTGAGTCTCCCAACCATCATACTTACAATTTAGATAACCTTAGTGACTGGATCCAGTTCACATTTCTGAGTATGATATAAAGGCTCTTCCTTCATGGTGTTCCCTTGGCATTCTCACCATTCTTCTGCCTTAGCTGTCTTTCACAGTAAAGTAGAATCATCTTCTGATATAACACTACAGTTTCTTGAGAGCACACACTGTATGTTTGCTCTTGTATTATCATTGTTCAGCTTAGTGCTCTAATATACTATTTCAGTTTCATCAGCCATATGGTGGGTGGGCTTATTATCTGTCACTTTAACGTGCCACTACTTTTTTATTCTTCTGTGTCTCTGATCTTACTATTCCCTTTTGCCTGAGCACATCTTTTACCTTCTAAACTTTCATTCATGTTTCAAAGTTCAGCTTAAATACCAGCTCCTTTGTCAGACCTTCTCTGAAACCTTGATTTCTAGTTACTCTTTCCTTTCTAGTTGTAGAGAGTTTATTCCTTTGTAATAACTACGTACCACATTTTATTGTCTTTTTTAAAATTTGAACTCCTTCAATGCAGGGACTATGTCTTATTCATTTGGATAGGTCTAGAAATTAATGTACACGTTACCTGAAACCATAGTACCTCAGCATAGGTTAGTTGGTTGAGTGAATAAATCAAAGCATGTTATAAATATTAGAATATTTACCAGACTTAATTCCTACAAAGTTTATGATAGGCTAGAGGTCATATGTTAAAAGATAAAATAAGACTAAAGAGCACCTGAAGAATAGCTTTTTTGAAGATTATAGAAGAGAATTTTATAGACAATTGAATTTTTCATCTTTAATGTTGCAGGACATTAAGTTAATAGGCTGATTTTCTATATTTTGACTACCTGTTTTTGAGTCAGGGCTCTCCTTTGAGAAGCTGATGAAGTCTAGTGGACTCTGCCCCCAGGGGGAAAAGAATTGTTCATCGTGTATACCACTTTTGCATTTATTTCAGGAGACCTTTAAAAACTGTCCATGGAACCATTTTTAAGAACCTTTGCTCTGAAAGCCAAGTGACTCAAATAGAGAAGTTTGTGGCAGTGAATAGGCGAAATGTACCTAAGGAATTGCACCAGTCACTTAGTGTGGTGGTGATGAATTATGCTGAGGCAGGGTTAATTTTGTTTGTCTTCCTTATACCAGCTTCTATTTCCTTCCTGTCTCTGTCCTTCTAGCAAGAACATCAGGAAGTAAAAGCTACATCCTGTCAGGCCAGTTTGTTATCCTGGACCAGTAAACAGGATAGATAATTGCAGTAATAATTATTAGGCACTATGCTATGTCTGCTTTGTACAAATTCTCTTATGCAATTCTTGCAACGTTGCTGAAGGGTAAGTAGTTTTACCTTGATTTTTCAGATGAGGAATAAGTAGACAAATCTTTTCTAAGAAGCCTTCCCTGATATCCACCTCCACTCAGAGTGCACTCAGTTTCCTTCTCTCAGAACACTTATAATACAGATTTATATTTATTTCCCCAAATAGACTGTGAGCTCCTTGTGATAGGCCAGAATGTCTCTTATTTCTAGTAAAGCAAGACAGTGTAGTCTTACAGAGTGTGGGCTTTCTAACCAGATTGCTTGGTTTGACTCCTGACATAACTTAAACAAATTACTTATTTAATTATCTGAACTTGAGTTTCTATGTCTGTAAAATGGAAATATGAATAATGCCATGTAAAATGCTTACCGGTAATATAGTTCTTGGAACATGGTAAATTCTCAATACATGTTAGTAATCATTGTCATTGCCGTCATCATCCCCAACACCCAGCCTAGCACTTTGAGCACAGCATTTACTCTGTAGGTGCTCAGCAAACATTGGTTAGAATTGCTGAATGAACATTCTTGCTAGTTGAAGAACGGCTGGAACTAGGTTCCTAAATATATAGATCTGTACCTCATTCATACTTGAGAGCTGATATTTTAAAAATATTTAAGGCTGTGTTAGCATATAGTTTTTGAATTTTTAAAAATTTGTGTTGGGGAAGCAGGGATTGCTCAGTGGGTTAAGCGCTCACTTTGCAGCCCCAGGGACCGAGGATTGAATCCCGGCCCCAGCCCGTGTGGACCCATATGTTGAACTGGGGAGCGCCCCCAGTTCAGTTCTTGCTGGGGTGAGACCTCGGCCCAGTTCCTGCCCTGTGCAGCCCCGTGCCCACCTGTGGAATGAAACCATGTGGAAAAACCAGTGATGTGCAACTATGGAGACTGTTCTGGGCCCTCCCTCTTCTCTCTCTCTCTCTCTGTATCTCTCTCTCTCTCTCTGTCAAAAACAATAAGAAAAAAAAAATTTATGTTTATGTTTTTAGTTGAATTCAGTTCAAGTACCATCAGAAACTAATAGCTCTGGGGAGAGCATTGCTTATATTTAATGAATCTCGAGCTCTTTTTTTTAATGTAATCCAAGCTACTTTGTTTCTGGCTATGTAAAGATCCATGGTACTGATACTAGAAGGTCTACCTCAAGAATGGCATTACTTCTGACTAATTGAAGTGCTAGGTTGTAGTGTGCATTTGTTTGGTAATAAAGAGACAATTTAATTCATTTTCACATAAAATGGATGGCTCAACATTTAAAACCTCTGGAGATCTTTATATCTTCATATGGCTTCAAGTTAGTGTCTACAAGCATCCTTTCATTTTAACCAGAAGGACTCCCTTTAGCACAGGTTTAATGGAATTGAAGTCCCTTGCTTTTGTTTATCTGGGAATATCTCAATCTCTTCCTCATTTTTGAAGGATGGTTTTGCCAGCTAGAGTATTTTCTGTTGACAGTTTTGTTCTTTCAGCACCTTAAATTTGTCATCCTGCTATCTTTGGGCCTTCAAATTTTTATGCAGAGAAATCCACTGATAATCTTATTGATGATTCTTTGTACGTGACAAGTGTCTTCTTTCATACTGCTTTTAAGATTCTGTCTTTGTCTTTGTCTTTGATTATAATGTGTCTGAATGGATCTCTTTGAGTTTTTCTAGTTGGGTTTTTCTGTATGGAGTTCGTTAAGCTTTTAGGATTGTATATTTGTATATTATATCAAATTTGTGAAGTTTTCTTCTTTGTCTGTCTCTTAGTCTGCCATTTTGCTGACATCTCTGTACTTGTATATCTTCTCTCATCTATTTGAAATGTCATTTTTCTACCCAATGTTCATGTTTGTCTTAGCTGAAGTCTCACCTCCTTCACAATACATTCCCAGGCTGGAGTAATTTTTATTGGTAAACATACCACTTAATATCTGCACAGGTTATTTGGCAATTAAAGATCCTGCCTTCAATGATACCAAGGAAACCTTTTCTGACCCTCTCCAGGGAAAGTCAGGTACCCTTCCTCTGTGTTCCCACAGTGCCTTCTGCTTACTGACCGGTACATTGCATTGCATTCATCTTACATTCTTCTGCCTAACTTCTCACATACACTGAATTGTGAGTTTCTTAGTGTCAGGTACCTGTCTCATTTTTTTTTGTATCCCTAAAGTGTAGCACAATGACAGATATGTAGTAGGATTAACTATTTGTTGAATCAGTAGATAGGTCTTAAAGTTGTATTAGCATATATTGTTTTAGATTGTGTATTTTTCTCTTTCACTCCTCTCAACAATCACCACATAAGATATGTAAAACAGATAGTATCTTCAATTTATTTTAAGGAATTGGTTCTCATGATTGTGGGAGTTGGCAAGTCTGAAATCCATGGGACAGGCTAGTAGGGTGGAGGCCCAGGGAAGAGTTGATATTGTAGCTCAAGTCTGAAGAGTCTGGATATAGAATTTCCTCTTCCTTAGGGGACCTTATTTTTTTTTCTCTAAAGGCCTTAAACTGATTGTCTGAGACCCATGCATACTATAGAGGGTAAACTACTGAAAGTCTACTGATTTAAATATTAATTTCATCTACAAAAATAACCCCAGAAAACAGGAACCAGGGCCAAGACTGTCTCCCTGTCTTCACTTCAGCTTATTTGTGTGAAAATGTCATTCTTTATCAGGGACAACAGAAGCAGTAGCTGGACTCACATTTGTGGTCTTAAGAGTGAATGAGTTAGATAATGCATGTAAAGTGCTTATCACATAGTACCTACCATGTAGTAAATGCTTAAAAATTGTTTCTGTAATCAGTAGTAGTAGTAGTGGTAGTAGTAGTAATGGTACAAGAAGATATGGTAGTAGTAATAGTCATTTTTCTATTAGTTCTAAATAAAGGCATCCTAGATAAAGATTCCAAGTGCCTTGGCTTTGTTCATGGGCCTGTTCTTGAATGAATGCCTGTGATTGTCAGGTAGGGTACTATGACTGGTTAAGCTTCAGTCAAGAACCAATCCCTGGGTGAAATTACTCAGAGAGTTTGAGTCTGTAAAAAGATGGCTTCTTTTACTTGAACTATATGGGTAGAAAGATGATAGTTGAGGGAAAAGGAGAGGAGCAGTCTCCTAAAAGGATTGCTGGGTCCTAGAAGAAGGGAGGAGGGCAGGCCAAAGCAAATAGCTGTCACTACAGTGATTTAACTCAGATGACCTGTGATGGAACCAGCATTTGAATTCTGGACTGTTTTACTCAAAGTCTTATGCTTTTAAAAACCATAGAATAAATTTCTAAAAGTAGAGTTTCATTGGATTATTTTGAATCTTTAGAGAAGATTTTGGGTCAGAGATTTTCATAAATACATATTATACAATTGTATATTATTAGATCAATGTTTTCTAAATTTTTTTGTAACTCATAATTCCTTTTAACAAATTTCCATTAATATTATTTAAAATTATAAATAATGTTAATGAGTAAAAAGCAACAAAAGCAACCTGTAGTCACATCCAAGATGCTTAGTGCTTTGGGCAAAATGCTCATATATGTATTTTTGGAATATATCTTATGCTGTTTTATCCACCTATATTGGTGGGCTTCTTAGGAAACTGCATCTAAATATTATTTTTTATTGTGGTGTAGAATCTTGAAAATAATTAATTTTGTAAATTACTAATGTTAAACAGAATGCTTTACATTAGTTGTGCATCCATCACCTTTAGAAAAATATATGTGTTAATTTGAAAGGAGAATGTAAGAAATATAACCAGGCATCCTTATTGTGCATAAATGTGATATTTTTATCTTGCCTGAAATGAGAAGGATATGGTATAGGTTAAGAGACTGTGGAATACCACAGAATAACCATTTGGCATCTCTGAAATTATAATCTAAATTAATGAGAAAATATTTTGATTTTCAGTATGATTTATAGGACAGAATTTCAACTGTAATGTTTTTTTTATAGAAAGTAATATAACTGACAATTTTATTTTTTTTAAAGTTATGTGTTTAGTAATGTATGTTACGCTATTTGGTTTTGATAATAAAAGGAATTATGAGACCAGAATTTTATTAGGTAAAAGTGGATCAAAAGTAAAATTTAGGGGAAAGCCGGGACGGCTCAGCGGGTTGGGCGCTCGCTTTGAGGCCATGAGGACTGAGGATCGAATCCCGGCTCCGGCCCAGGCAGGACCCACGTGCTGAACTGGGGAGTTCCCACAGTTTGGTTCTCTAACTGTCTCTGTCTCTGTCTCTCTCTCTATCTGTCAAAAAGTAAAGTGGAGATAACTATGCACTGAAGACAAAAAGATAATTTCTCTCTATAAATGTGAAAAGATAAAAAAAAAAAAAAAAAAAA
>PVKE010008505.1:0-47492 GCA_004027555.1 Craseonycteris thonglongyai
TTTTGACAGATAGAGAGAGAGACAGAGACAGAGACAGCCAGAGAACCGAACTGTGGGAACTCCCCAGTTCAGCATGTGGGTCCTGCCTGGGCCGGAGCCGGGATTCGATCCTCGGTCCTCATGGCCTCAAAGCGAGCGCTCAACCCGCTGAGCCGTCCCGGCTTTCCCCCCTAATTTTGTTTTTGATTCAACATAGGCTTTGCTCCTTCCACCCCCAAAATTCAATCATACAGTGTAAAATATATTTGCAAGTTCTGATGGAGTTCTATGTTTTAATTAGTATACCATCACTATTTAAATAAAGTTATGCATGCAGTACAACTAATCCCAAGTATATTTTTGCTTCATACATTTCTTAATTTGGTAAGGATATTGTTGTGTTGTGATGGTGTGTTCCAACGACGTTGGTATTCACATTGTCAAACATTTTTATTTTCAATGTAGAACTTTGTAATTGAATTTACAATAGCATTCGCCATAATGCCAGATGTCCAACCTTTACAAAGCAACACAAAAATCAGAGTAGTGAATCAATATTTTAAAAAAATGTTCACAATATAAGTATCCATTGACTATTTTACATACACTCAAGCCCTCCTTCAAGTTTCAACTCTATAGAAAAAGCTATTTCAAATGTCTAAAGAGTCAGGGAATAATGTTTTCATAAGCTATTGCTGATAATTCTAGTAGAAGACAAACTTCATCTGGCCATAAGAATCACTGGGAAAGTTTGGCCAAATGACTAGGGGTAAGCAATGAATATACATTTAATATGTATTACAAATGAATAAATAAACATATTGGTTAAATATACATTTATATAGTTAAAATATAATGCATATAATAAATGTATTTAAGTAATAAATAAATAATAAAGGGAGACATGAAGGTGGAAGACTGGTACTTAATGCTATATTTTCTGACAAAGTAGAAAAACATAAATAAAATGTGAGAAAGAAGGAAAAAGACAATGAGATTTATCACTGAATCCTTTATAGGAAGTAACAGAAAGTCTGAGAGTAGAAAAGCCTACTTGCAAACAGCCTTACCTGCAAATAAATTAGAGTTTCAATTTATTTGTGTAGTCAACCAAGCTACCATAATTTGCATCTAATTAGATTATTCAATCTAATCTTTTGTATGAAAACTTCATGCTGTAATAACTAAGAGCTACGTTACCACTGGAAATTTCAACTACATAACTTTCTAGTCCTCCGATTCCTGTGATATGAGAATAAGACAGAAAAGTACATAAAATAAATGTACTGCTTTATGAAATATTTCAAAGTGAAAGTGCACCTAAAGAAATGAACTATGTCAGCACCTAAGAAACATTTCTCTTTCCTCCCATGTCACTAAAATTAACCATTATCCTGGCTTTTATAATAAGCTCTTAATTTTTCTTAATGATTTTACCCTGTTAGAATGCATTTTAAACAAAATGCTTTGTGTATGCTTGCTTCTAAAATTTATGTAAATAGATTACTGTATATGTATTTTTTTTCCCCCCTTTGGCTTTTTTCACTCAACATAATGTTTATGAAATTCATCCATTTAATTGTATATGCAGTTCATTCATTCCCATTTTTGTATATAATAGTATTACATTGTATGGCTATACCACAGTTTGCACATAATTTTTATAATTAATACAATATTTGGATTATTTCCAATTTCTGACTTTTGTAAATAATGCTACTCTGAATATTCTTATATACAAAGTTCTTGATGTCTTAGTGATATTATTTATAAAAGAAAAATGTCTGAAACCACTTTGATGGCAACAATAGAGACATGCCCATTGTTAGCCAAAAAAAATATTGGTATTTGTAGCAATAGAATTGAATACCATTTGGTCATACTATTTCCTTAGAACATTTTATAGAAAAAATCGTTTTTGTTTATTGAGCACCTATCATGAACAAGCCAGTGCACTAATAGCTTTACAAGTTATTGAGATAACTTTTAGTACTAATAACATTTACATGGTCTACATAAAATTATTATATACATTTTACAGAAGAGAAAATTGAAGCCAAGAGATGTCCTGAGATGATTGAAGTGTTTTAGTTCTATATTGTAGATCTAGGATTTGAATCCTGGTGTGATTCCAGAACTTCATTTTTAACTATAGCATTGCTTTCATAACTGGAAATAGTCTCAAGATACTGATAGGTAACAGTACATATGTGCGTGTTGTGGGGTGCTGTCAGGAACTGGATTTAAAGGCTATATAATTATGTTTGTTACCACCACAAAGTTTCTCAAACAGTCTGTGGTTTTCCTGGTATCTGTTAGTCCACTAAATGCCTAGAAAATTAAAAAAAAAATTAATTTATCAGAGTTATTTTAGTTATTCAGTACTTATTGCTGGATGGTAGAATCATTTTTTTTCTTAATATATTTCTGTATTTTCAAATTACTATAAGCATTCATTATTTTCTGATTTTAAAAAGCTGTGTATTTGAAAAACTGACAATAAACATGAAAACAATTTGCTAATAATCATAGTACCGGTAATGCTTCAGTTATGCTAGGGTACTCAGACAATGGTTTTAGTCACAATCAAAACTGGGTAAGCTTCTCCATCTCTCCATATTTCTATCTATGTAAAATTAATTCTTAAGGTCTGTTTCTCGCATCCATGGCTGATAAAATTGCAAATTAGTACTGTTTTCTGGAAACAATTGGCAAAATAGTATATAAAATCTTTTTTTTTTTTTTTTTTAAGATTTATTTTATTGTTTTTGACAGAAACAGAGAGACAGAAAGAAGGAAGAGGACCCAGAGCAGGCTCCATAGTTGTAGGTCATCAGTTTTCGACATGGTTTCATTCCACACAGGTGGGTGGGGATGCAGGGCAGGAACTGGGCTAGGGGCCTCCCACATGGGAGGCACACCCCGTTAAGCCAGGGACCCAACAGGGGCAGGCGAGAACTGACCTGGAGACCTCCCACATGGGAAGCACACCACAGTTCAGCATATGGGTCCGCACGGGCAGGGGTCAGAATTTGAACCCTTGTTCCCAGGGCTGCAACGCAAGTGCTTAACCTGCTGAGCCATCCCGGCTTCCCCTATATTTAAAATCTTAAAAAATAATTTAAAAGGCTTATGCTGTTTACTCTAGTACTGACACTATTCAATAATTGTCCTGAGAAGCTATCTAACATAAAAACAACAAAATAAATTGAATATTGAAGTTTATGTACAATAAAGTTGGTGAGATTAAAAGAATGGTTACAGTGCAGTTTTTCAAAGGAATACTACTACATTCATAATGAGTATTTTTGAAAAATAGAAAACACTTAGGTTTAATGAAAGCGAATACAACATTGTATATATCTAATTTGGGATTACTACATAAAAATTTAACACTTCTACATATAAAGAGAGGAGGGGAATATGTAAAAATGAGAAGGCTTTTTATTGGTCTATGAAGATTGTGAGCTGATCTCAAATTAACACTGTAGAGCTTTCTACTTCTGCTTAGAAACTACTGATATTACTATTTTAAGATGGTTTTGTAAAAGCATTTGCTTTTATTTCAGATGTCCCAGGTTTGGGAAGTATACAAGTTGGAGCTAGCGTTGTTTGCGTGTACCTGTTAGTGTAATACTATACTTTTTACAGTGTGCTTAATGAAATATTGTTAGAGGTTCTAGGATTGGAGAATTGAGTATTGACAAACTGATTAAATGGTTGCTCATAAGAAATAGCAACAACTACCTCAAGGTCTTAGAGAAGTAGCGACCATTTATAGCACTGTATTTGATCAATACTTTTCTTTGGCATTCTGATCTCTAAGTTATTTGTATTTTCACAGTCACTTGACCTCTGCGCAGCTATTAAAAATGCTCCCAATGTCTATTAATACATCTCTCTAGTGCTTCAGAATCAAAACAGTGGAGACACACAGGGAGAGTCGTCCGTGCTTCTCATCATTTACTAAACAACCACGTTCTATGCAGACAATTCGGAAAAACTGTATGATTCTGCACTGACTCTCAAGTTGCTAGGGGACAAACATTGACGATGCTGTGTAATCATAGCCTCAAAAGTAAGACGGATGGGGGACGTGAGGCCGAGAGGGCCGTATTTGGCTTCGCGACCCACGCACAACCAATAAGGAAGGAGGAATGTGGAGGGCGCGCCACTCCCTCCATGCCTTCCCTTTCTGCCTTTAAGGTTTCTCTTCTGCAAGGACCCGGGCGGGCTCCCGCTCTGACGGCTGCGGTCCGCCAGCCGCGCTGCAACCTGCTGCGCCCACGGCGCCCCGCCCCCTACTACTTCCGCCTCGCTCCATCTCTGCGCCTGCGCAGAAGGAAACTTCGTGAAGGTTCCTGAAGCGTCAGCAGCCGCTTCCGGAAGCCGGCGGCCGCCCCAGCATCCAGGCCAGCGGTTGCAAAGGCACCCGCTTGCGGTTCCGGGCGTTTGGGCCTGACTTGTAACTCGTTGAGAGAAATGGCCCTGCTGTGCTACAACCGGGGCTGCGGTCAGCGCTTCGATCCCGAGGCCAATGCCGATGGTAAGAAGAGATCGCCGCCCGCCCTCCCCTCTCCGTTCCATAGCGGGGTTACCCTTGTGCCCGAAGGGGTCCCAGGGTCCTCCCGTAGGTCGTCACCGTGCTGCCCCGGCCAGGGCCCTTCCCGGGTCGCCCTCGCCTGACAGCTGCCTCCCAAGTGCGTGGGGCCCCTGAGCCGGCGCCCAGGTAACGGCGTCTGAGCCCCAGACTCCGCCGCCGCGGGAACCCGCATACCTGCGCTAAGTGGCCGCATGTGTTTCCCCAACCGGCGACTCACTTCTTAGTGCATCTGGGATTTGGAACATATTTATCTCCACCCGGGTCTGTTTGGGAAGCTGAATGTAACCAGGTGTTACTGGAGTCGCTTGGTGGTTGGTTTGCTGTGAGTGATTGAGACACAGACACACGCAGCGATGGGAGCCTTGGCAGCGGGCGGTGTAACTTAGCTTGTAAGTTCCATCTCGTTGTATTAATACAGAAGTTTATTTGTCTGAAAGCCTACTGTTGGCATGTTCAGTAGACCCACTGTTAATAACTTTTTAAGTGTGCTTGGTTAGGAAAATTATTCTTTATCTTTATGCTGTTAAGTTGTGATACCCCCGCTGCAGTGGGGTACCTTCGTGATCCTCATTTATATTTAGTAGCCGGATTTGTGTTGGGTATTTGGGGTATGGCGGTATTCTAATACCATGCCATCTTCAGGATAAAATCTCCACAGCACCAAGGTGTAGGGTTGAGGATATAAAGTGACAGGTAGTGACTGGTCGTACTAGACTAGATGAAAAGTAGGAAATGAACACAGAACGTGAATTTTGATTGGTTCATGGGATCAAGAAGTTTATTCTTTGAACACTGTGGGACATAACAGCTATTCTTTGAATATTGTGGGACATGATGGCACTTTCTCAAATTTTACTAGCATTTGTTGTGTTTTCTCTATGCCAGACACTCTATCACTTTATTACATCATCTTATTTTAACCTTCACAACAACCCTATGAAGTATCTATTATTAGAGAAGCCGAGCTGAACATGGTAGCACCATGGTTCTGCATTGTGAGATTGTCTGAAATATTTATCTTGGTGCACAGGTAAATTGGTGACATCATTTAAAATGACAAGACCATTGGCAGAATTCTACGGAAGAGACAAGTCCAGTCTTTGCACAGTACTCAAGTTACAGTCATTGACAATTTTATAATGATATGAAGTTATTCCAGGGGAAAATTGTGAGATTTCAGTGGTTGACCTAATCAAAGAATGAGAGGTTTTTAAAGCCCTTTGCTATTGGTAGTCTATGTAAAAAGTAAATTACCTTAGTGTCTGCACATATTCCACTTAAATAATAAAGGGGAAAGGCTGATGCTTTGTTATATGGGACAATATGTTTATTTCTAGGGTATTATGTACCCATGTAAAGTTAATAGGAGATAAAGCCATATTTTTGGAAGTTATCTCTGTGTATGTGAAATTGGTACAGTACCTAGGAAGGAGAATGGGGGTAGGGGGCAGGAAAGTCAGGAGTAGACAGCCTTAAGGATTGTGTGTAATCAACAGTATAAATTCAGCTGGAAGTGCCAGTAAGTTTACTAAAACTATTTGCTTTAGCACAATTGGGGGTTATTTTAGAGATTTAGAATAAATACTCCAAGTAAGTTGATTGAATGGAAAGTTAAATAAATTGAGATATGTCATAGAAGATGAGTTAATGGCAAACTGTGGGCTTGGTTAGGAGAAAGTTTGATACAGTTGGGAGAGGGTTGTTGACCTTGTATATTGACTGTGATGACAAAAGACTCCCTTCTAAGCTGACAGGACATTTTAGTTTGAAACACAGCTAAATGAGTGTTTACAGGAAACATAATTGTGAACTTCTGTATGTTAAAACAGATTCTGGAAGAAGCACCACATCAAAAAAAGTATTTTATTTAATCCATATATATATGAGGGAAATGAAACAGCTACCAAGAGGCAGAGGCAGAATTTGAACCACGGTCAGACCCAGTGTTAAAAGCCCTTAGTTTTTAACCACTACCGTGTTGTAGTTTCTTACCCATCAAAAAATTACTTTGACCTAAACTGGTAACCCTTTTAAAAACTGGAGAGGAAAATGGCCATATGCTTGTTTACTTTTGAAAGCAGTGAATTTCTGATGTTGTTCATACTAGTTGTATGGTTAAGACCTGACTCACTGCTGCTGCTCTTCTGCCAGAACTGACTGTTATGGTTGTGCCTCTGAGTTATATGTTAATGCATTTTATGTCTCCAATTCTATATAAATTTGGTATTTAAAAACACTGTTCTCTACTTTGATTTTCCTCACAAGTTCATAGTCCTCTGCATGTTCATTTCTACTTTGAACCTTCTTTTTCAGCCAATTCCACTATTACCCTTAATAGCATCTTTCTAATCCATGGGTTTATTGACTGTGCCATGAAAGTACGGTACTTAACACTTTCTTTTCTGTAGCATAGTATCTATTATAACACAACACTTGGTTACTAACTAAAGAAACGATATTGGCTGTTAACACAAAAGTAGGGAAATTAATTTAAGTACCAGAAATTAATCATTTTATGGCAACACCAGGAATCAGAGGTTATAGATGATTGAAAGCTAAGCAGACATGAAGGTTAAGCAAAATAGCCTTATAAGAAATTGTACCCCATAATACCTAATGTAATTCTTCATGTATAAGACAGTAAAGCCCTTTCTTATATAAAATGGTCTTAATGACCATTTTGGTGTGCTTTAATAAAGTGTTAATATTAAGCACGGTTTGTCATGCATCAGACTTCAGCAATAGTGAATATTTAAGGAAAAGTATTGTTTGCATTTGGAAAAAAGATTAAATGTTAGCACCTGAAAGAAATAATAATACTTCTTTATTATAAAATTGTATTTTTTTTATTCTTTGTTTTGGACCAGATTCTTGCACATACCACCCAGGTGTTCCAGTTTTTCATGATGCATTAAAGGTAGGAACTTGATATATTTAAGTATTTTTATATTTGTACAGTAAACTTAGAAGTGCATTGCTAAATATTTTCTCATCTTTTTTTTCGACTTTTTTTGGTGACTTTCTGCTTTCTTAATGACCATTTTGGTGTGTTTTAAGCAAGTGCTCCACTAAAGGCAAAGAAACAGCCAATGGTGCTCTTAAGTTAGTCTTCATGTAATAAAATTATTTCTGTTTCTGTTTGCATTTTTTATAGTCTTTATGTCTTCACTTTCCTAATTTTGAGGGGAAATCAGTTGTATTGAATCTTAATCTCTCAATTTGTCAGACAGCTGCTAATAAGAGCATCTCAGGATTTTAGGAAAGATTGTTATAAATTGTTTTGCCCATCTCAAGACAGACAAGTAAGTTTACAGAAGAGAGATGCCATCTGTACTTCCTTGATGTTCTGGAGAATTCAAGAAATAAAAGAATGTTGTTGACCAGGTTTTTTATGGTGGGTTTATTGATCTTTTAAAATTTATGATAATATGGTACGTGTTCCATTGTGTATCTCAAAAGAAAAAGTTGCAGCATGGATTTGCCATGGTTTTATTTGTTGCTATTTGTTCTTAGGAATATAAACAGACTTCAGTGTTTAAATATTGTCGATCCCTTTTGAATTTCTAGTTAAATCTTTCAGAGAGTAGTTGGGCCTTTTTGGCATTTAACTGTTAGGTAGCCAAGTATAAACAAAGATGTACAAGAAGATAAGTTTATGTTACTCTGGTTAGTTCTAAGTGAGGAAAATAGAACAAATACTCTATTGGGCAATTTGAGATCTAACTCCTGCTTACATCTTTTTTAACCTTTTGAGAAATTTATGAGGGTAGAAACTGGTTCTGTGGGAATATTTATTTTTGCAACTTTGGGGCATTCTGTCTCTCCTGGACTGCATTGTAGTCTGTGTTTATTTTTCTTGCTGTATGTTTTTCTCTTTATCTTTTCAATGTTTACCTCCTATTTCCTAACCATAGTTCTACTTCATTTCTCAGTCTTTGGCTCCCTGTTTTCTCTCATATGTTAGTTCATTTGTTCCTATTTTAAATGTCACCTCTATGCCAATGACTTCTGCAACATATTTTGGTTTGTATGTGTCTTTGGCAATCACAAACCAGTCTCTAAAGTGTATTCTTTTGCCAAAAATAGCCTGCTTTTCAATTCTGCTGCTGCTAGTAATGATACCACTAACTTTCTAGTCATTCAGCCTATCACTCTATTTTTACACAGCTGTTAATCATTCCAATTAATGATTTTAATTTGAAATATTTTTCTTTCTCTTCTCTAATTCTACTGTTTATTATTGTTCTCTCCATAATTGAAGACCTAGACTTTCCAAGACTTGGATTTCACAGCCTGATAAATTTTAGACAAAATAATGTCAATCAGTGTCTCTTGTTGCTGATCTTCTATTTAATCAAGAAGTTAAACATTGTATTAACAAAAGAAAAAACATTTTCATATTAGAAGAAGCATATTCGGAGAAAAGGACAATCCTTCTTCAGAAAAGATAGCAACCTATACTCACATAAGTTTATAATTTTATTATTTTACTGAGAACTACCATGGATCCCAGATTGACATTTGGGAACAACTGGTCTATATCATGTGTGTATCCCAATATTCCCTTAATACCTGATATAATTCTTCATACATGATTAAGAAAGTAAAACCTCGGGGAAGCCGGGATGGCTCAGTGGGTTAGGCGCTCACTTTGTAGCGCCAGGGACCGAGGATCGAATTCCGGCCCCGGCCCGTGTGGAACCATATGCTGAACTGGGAGCTCCCCTAGTTCAGTTCTCTCTCAATCTCTGTGTGTGTGTCTCTCTCTCCCTCTCTGTAATAAATAAATAAATAAATAAAATAAAAAAGAAAGTAAAACCTTTTCTTGTACAGCATAACTTGTCTGATGGCTACTGGTATATTAGTGCTAATTAAACTATATTTAAGGCTGTAATTTTTATCTATATCTCAATTCAAAATAAAAGAATTAAATTTAAAAATAAAGGAAAATTTGAATAGCATTTTTAACATTTTCTTTAAAAAAAAAGTAAGTGCATGCTGTGAAAAAATATTACTGTCAAATTCTTGAAGCAGTAAACTGAGAATAAACTGAGGCCCAGATGGATAAGTGCAAAGCTGGCCCTTAGTCCATATTATAAACATCCCAAGTCTTGAGACTGCTGCCTTTTGATTTCCTTATTCACTATACTGCAGTGGAAGTATAGATGATAGCTTAAAGCCATTTTTTGGTAAGCTGGTTGATTTTTGTTCACTTATTGCACACTTCATTACAATTTCTATGCTTCTGCGGAAAAAAAAAAACAAAAAACATCTAACTTTCAAAGATCTAACAATGCTTAAGTTGCTTCATTAATTAATCCGTGTTCTGAAAAAAGGTATTAATAGAAAGCTTATTGTTGAGGAACAGGTAAAGTGAGTTTGTTTAGGGACTGAATTATAATTATATCTGACTTACTGGATTTTTAAAGTAAAGCACTTTACTTACTCCCAAGGTCTTTTAGAATATGTGTTTTTAGAAAATACAAAATGTTTTCTAAAACTTAAATACTGTTCTTAATAGCAAAAGCAATGTCTGTTTTCCTGGTTTTTTTGTGTTTTTTTTTAATATTTATTGTTTTTTGACAGAGAGAGAGAGAGAGATACAGAGACAGAGAGAACTGAACTGGGGGAGCTCCCAGTTCAGCATATGGTTCCGCACGGGCCGGGGCCGGGATTCGATCCTCTGTCCCCGGCGCTGCAAAGTGAGTGCTTAACCCACTGAACCATCCCGGCTTTCCCTGTTTTCCTGTTTTTAAGGTGCTTCCTTTCATAATAGATCACAACATACATCACTTCTAACATTGGTTAGTTTTTTTTTTAATCATAGACTAAAAATGATTTCACTTGGTTAGATGAATCACAACATATCAAAACTTAAATACATATACATATAACTCACTGCGGATTCAAGTAGATAAGTGCCAAGTAGAGTGGTTCTCATACAAATAGTTTTTCACTTTTCACCCTCCTATGTTTCACAGGGTTGGTCTTGCTGTAAGAGAAGAACAACTGATTTTTCTGATTTTTTAAGCATTGTAGTAAGTATTAATTTTTTTTCTGGATTATCTCTTGAAAAATACATATGCTGGAATGCTCCAGATTTTGGGCATCTAATGACTGGTCCTGTTAACTTGCAAACAGTACTTCTTAAAATGGAACTCACTTCAGTTCTTCAGGGTTTAAAATAGCAATTTATGTGTTTTAGAGATTGAAGTTTCAAGATGTTACATGCTTGTCAATTTTGGTTTGTGCTTGATGTTAGTAATCCTAAAGAACATCAAGAAAAAGGAAGGTGGTAGGTAGCAATTTAATGCATTTTCAGTTAGGAACAATAATTTTTTATCTTAAATACCATTGAAGTACCCCATTCTTTTGTATGTGCTTAAGAAAGAAAACTAATAACGTTCCTTTGATCTTACGATTTCAGAGATGTTAAAATGTATGTATTACTCAATGGCATATGGAAAAGGTAGCTACCATTATTGAATGTTTGCCATCTGCCTGATGTGCCAAATACTCTATTGTTTTATTCTATTGCTTTATTCTGTTTATTTTATTCTATTGTTTTAGTCCTCTCAAAAATATCTTAAGTACCATTATCTCTATTTAGTGACAAGGAAACAGGTTTAAAAGGTTAGTTAACTTTCTCAAGGTCTTGTCGCTAGTAGATAGCAGACCTGGGGATCAAATTGAGACCTTTTATAAATAGTTTGTAGAATCTCCTTGTAAGATCTTCACAATTAGTTACCTGTAAACAAATTTATGCTGTGCACTCAGTAGTTAAGTAGATGTTTGTGAACTGTTTTTTGAAGTTCTTTATAAATTATTATTCAAACTCATTTACAGATATAAAAACATTGGGGTCCTCTTTTTTGTTCTTAAGTAAGTGTTAATGTGTTAAAAGTGGGAGAAAACAATAGGATTTATATAATTGAAAAATAGTATTACTTTCATGAAATAGATTATTGGACAACTCTTAATGATTACCTTTTACTAACAGGGTTGTACAAAAGGTAGACATAATAGTGAAAAGCCACCTGAGCCAGTCAAACCTGAAGTCAAGACTACTGAGAAGAAAGAACTATCTGAATTGAAACCCAAATTTCAGGAGCACATCATTCAAGCCCCTAAACCAGTAGAAGCAATAAAGAGGCCAAGGTATACTTTTTACAGTTGCGTATTGTTGTCACACTTGAAGAATAGCATTGTTTCTGGAATTTCCTTTTATGATTTTTCATAATACTGTTTGTAGCTATTACAAGGTCTGACAATTCAGTTCGTGACCTCATACTAGATAAAGTGTTACATTCCTCATTGCTTAATAATATCACTACAGTCACCTTCAATGTACTCCGCTTGGAAAGCTATGAAGTGATGCTGGTGGCTAGTCTGTCCTTCAAAGCGGTTTTGGAACTCTTTGTCTGGCATGGCCATTAGAACCATCGTTGTTGTATTACCCATGATGTCTTGAATGTCATCCAAATGTCTTTCAATATTTTCTTTATCTTGGAGTAAAGAAAAAAGTCATTGGAGACCAGATGAGGTGAGTAGGGAGGAGGGTATTCCAATACAATTAGTTTACTGGCTAAAAACTCCCTCGCAGACAGTGCCGTGTGAGCTGGTACATTGTTGTGATGCAAGAGCCATGAATTGTTGGCGAAAAATTCAGCAGGTCGTTTTTGTCTAACTTTTTCACGCAGCCTTTTCAGCACTTCCAAATAATCAACTTGACTGTCCATTGGTATAGATTCATAGTGAAAAATCCCTCTGATGTCAAAAGAAGTGAGCAGCATCGTTTTGACTCGTGATGTGAACTGACTCTTGATTTGAATTTTTTTGGTCTCAGAGAAATGGCTGACTTCCATTGTATACTTTGATGCTTTGTTTTATCCTAGGTGATAACACAACCCAAAACATTGTCTTGCCTCTTTTGAAAAGGTTTTGGAAAACTTTGACTCTCCTTTGCTTTTGTTCATCAACAAAATGGTACTCCAGGACCATTTTTGCACACACCTTTCTCACGCCAAGATTTTCAATGAAGGTTTTCCTATTTCTCTATTGATGTGAACTTGGTCTGTTGTGCTGCTTTTTATAGTCAGCCAACAATTTTGACACAGAATTCAACAAGTTTTTGCAATGTTTTCGTCAGTTCTGCTTGTAACTGGCCACCCTGACCTCTCTTCATGAGTGATGCTTTCTCTCCCCTCAGGAAAATGTTCAGTCCATTTGTATACTGCTTTTTTCTAAATGGCATCCCCATCAACATAGACTAACATATCCATGATATCACTGCTCTCTTGCCAGGTTTAACAAGAAATTTAATGTTTATTCATTGCTGTAATTCAAGCTCCAACATTCTCTTGACTGCACCCCAAAACACTCAACAACAGTAATGAACGCCACTCAGCAAGACACTGCCACATGTTGACACGAATACAGCTGTGAGACACTGATATACCAAAGTTAGGTAACCTTACTGAGATGTTGGTACAGTGCTGCCAATGTGAGCACACAGTGGTCAGTTCACGGACTTAGTTTGGTCACCCAACTTTTAAACCATTTGAATTTCCTTTAGATATTTTTCATTTTTATTCCCCCTCAGCTTGATGACGTGTATACAGTAAACTTCACTGCAGACTTGCTCACTCTGTTATAATAATGGCAGGGTGGGGAAGAATGCATCCTCCTTGTGCCTTGGCTTGTATCCTTTTAACTGTGGCGTAGTGAAATCTTATAATGGAATTGCCCTTGTCAGGGAATCAGTTTGAGTTGGGAAAAAAACAACAACACGGTCTTCCTTTTTATTCTCCTGTTTCTTGAGTAACTTCAAAGACATTCTGAACAGAAAAATATTTAGTTTCCTTTCAAACAATTCTAGTGAAGAACTTTCAAAGTGGTCCATTATGTTTTTACTAATTTTCATGTGATTGAACCAAATTCTTGCTCTTTATTATCCATGTTTTGACACTTAGAACAAGCCTAGTCACTCATCTTTTCTTTCATATGCCTGAAAACTGTGAATCTCATTATCACTAACAACTTGTTTTTTGTTTTAATTTTTCAGTTACTATTGATATACAGTGTTAGTTTAGCTTCAGGTGTGCAAAACAACATAGTAATTAGACATATTTCTCACAATGATGATCCCAATAAGTTTATTACCTGTCTTGACACTGTGCCTAGTTATTACAATATTATTAACTATATTCCCTATACTGTATGTAAACATCTTTGTGCCTTTTTTTTCCCCAGTGTTAGTTCACCTTCAGTATTATTTCATATTAATTTCAGGTATACAGCATAGTGATTAGACATAGAACTTATAAAATGATCCTCCCAGTACATCAAGTACTCACCTAACACTATACATAGTGTTTTACAACATTTTTGACAATATTCTCTGTACTGTATGCTCGTGACTTATTTCGTCACTACCAGTTTGTTCGTCCTTAATCCCTTCACCTTTCTCACCCAGCCTTCCAAACCCCCTCCCATGTCAGTTTGTTTTCTGTGTGTATGTCTTTCTGTTTTGTTTATTTTGTTCTTTAGGTTCCATGTGCAAGTGAGACCTTACGATATTTGTCTTTCTTAGTCTGACTTATTTCACTTAGCATAATACCCTCTAGTTTCATCCATGTTGTCACAAATAGTAGGATTACATTCTTTTTTATGGCAATGCAATATTTCATTATATATATGTACCATGATTTCTTTACCCAGTTGTCTGTTGATGGGCATTTTGGTTGTTCCCATATATTTGCTATTGTAAATAGCACTACAGTGAACATAGGGGTACATATATCTTTTCTAATTAGTGTTTTGGATTTCTTTAGATAAATACCCAGGAGTGGAATTACTGGGTCATAGATAGTTTTATTTTTAATTTTTTGAGGAACTATCATAACTGTTTTTCAAAGTGGCTGCATCAATTTGCAATCTTACCAAGAGTATATAAGAGTACCATTTTCTCCATATTCTCACCAACACTTGTTTGATTTATTGATGATGGCCATTCTAACATCTGTTTGTCCTTTGGAGAAATGTCTAGTGAGGTCCTCTGCCCATTTGATAATTGGATTTTTTGGCTTTTTGGTGTTGAAGTATGTGTTTTAAAAATAAATTTTGGATATTAACCTCTTTTCAGATACATCATTGATGAATATCTTCTGTTTTGTTGATGGTTTCTTTGGCTGCACAAAAACTTTTTAGTTTGGTGTAGTCCCATCTATTTATTTTTCCTTTTGTTTCCCTTGTCGGAGAAGATACGCCATTAGAAACATACCAAGAGTATTGTCTGAGAGTTTACTACCTATATTTTCTTCTATGATTTTATGGTTTTGGGTCTTAACATTTAAGTCTAATTCATTCTGAATTTATGACTGTATATAGTGTAAGAAGATGGTCCAGTTTCACTTTTTAATTTTTTTTGCCCATATCTGTCCAGTTTCCCCAGTACATTACTAAATATAGTCTGTTTTTACCCCAATGTGTATAGTCTTGCTTCCTTTGTCATAGATTAAATGACCATATATGCATGGATTTATTTCAGGGTCCTCTGTTCTGTTCCATTGATACATGTCTGGTTTTATGCCAGTAACATCCTGTTTTGATTACTATGGCCTTGTAGTATAATTTGGTATCAGGTAATGTGATACCTCCAGCTTTGTTCTTCTTCATAGGATTGCTGTAGCAATTCTTGGTCTTTTATGGTTCCATGTAAATTGTAGAATTTATTCTACTTCTGTGAAAAATGTCATTGGTATTTTGATAGGGAGTGCATTGAATATATAGATTGCTTTGGATAGTATGGACTTTTTAACTGTATTCTTCCTATCTATGAGCATGGGATATTCTTCCATTTATTTGCATCTTTAATTTCTCTCTTCACTGTCTTTTAATTTTCTGAATGCAGGTCTTTTACTTGTATAAATTTATTTGTAGGTATTTTTGTTGTTGCAATTAATGATAAATAGGATTGTTAATTTCTCATTCTGATAGTTTGTTATTGGTGTATAAAAACACAACCAATTGCTGAATATTAATTTTATATCCTAACTATACTAAATTCATTTATCAGTTTTGATAGTTTTTTTAGTAGACTGGGGTTCTGTGTGTGTGTGTGTGTGTGTGTGTGTGTGTGTGTATATTTGTGTATTTGTGTATTTTCATGTCATCTGCAAATAATACCAGTTTTACATCTTCCTTTCCAATTTTGATGCCTTTATTTCTCTTATCTGATTGCTATAGCTAGAACTCTAATATTATGTTGAATAAAAGTGATAAAACTGATTTAAAAAGTGTTCTTGATCTTAAAATGCTGTTAGCTTTTTCCCATTGAGTCTGATGTTAGTAGGGGTTTGTCATATATAGCCTTTATTATTTTGAGATAATGTTCCCTCTGTTCCCACTTTGCTGAGAGTATATATCACAAATTGATGATGGATTTTTTCAGATGCTTTTTCTGTGTTTATAGATAAAACCATATGATTTTTATCTATCATTTTGTTCTGTAGTATGTCATGTTAATTGATTTGCAGTTATTGCACCAAACTTGCATACCAGAGTAATCACACTTGATCATGGTGTATGTGGTCTTTTTAATGTATTCCTGAAGTTGGTTTGTAATATTTTGATGAGGATTTTTGCATCTGAGTTCACCAGAGATACCAGTAGCAATGATTTGTTGTTGTAGTTACTGTTTCTTTAAGATTTATTTTATTGTTTGAGAGACCGTGTGTGAGAGAGAGAGAGAAGCAGGGATGGCCCAGAGCAGTCGCCATAGTTGTACATCATTAGTTGTGAGAGTTTCATTCCATACATGGAGATGTGGGGCTGTGTGGGATGGAAGCTGAACCCAGTGCCTCATGCATGGAAGGTGAGAACCTTCACTGTCATGCCATCCTGGGCAGTTACCAGGTGTGCCTGCAGTTCAGCATATGGGGTTGCATGGGCTGGGGCCAGGAATCAAACCCCAGGCCTTGCTGTTGCAAAGCAACAACTCAACCACTGAGCTATCCCTTTATCTCTTGTTTTTAATGTATAACATTTGATTTAGATGGCATATCTGTTAAAGTACTTATAAAATACATTTTGCTCATTTTGCAGAGCTGTACAATCTTCATATTCATCTTCTGATAAACTAGACTGTATTTTTACCTTCCCACATATTCTTATTGAGTACCACTGTTGTTACACCAGGTTTCTTCATATTACACTTGAGTATTGTTTAGAAGCAAAACACAGGAATTAAATAACAGATGGGTTTTGGCCTCAGATATAGCCCCTGTTGATATTTTATTCACAATATGGACTTAATGGTTTTCCTAAAATTTTCTTTATTGATCTTACTTAAATGTATAGCATATAAATAATAACAGACAAGATAAGAGCCCTAAGGACATTTTGATGTTTATTTGTTCATTTAACCAAACTACTTAGAAATATTTTATTTCATCTTTGCCTTATTCGTTATCATGAGAGACTTCATCAAGTACTTTGCTGACTACTTTGCCAGTTAAAAAAAAATTGTCAGAAAAAGACAGTTCTGCCATAGCTCATTCTTAAGTATTACAGTGGGGTCTACTATAATTGACAATATGAGTTAATATTTTTTTTAATGATGGACAACTATTTCACTTAAGAGGAAGTGAGGAAAATTAAATGTTTTATTCTAAATTCATTTGGAGGTATTGGAGAGATTATGAGGCTATAGGTTGTTATGTACTTTGTTATTTCTTCCTACGTCGGTAGTATTATTTCATTAAAGATGTGGAATGAATAACCTCAGATTTCTGTTTTTATTGGTGCTTTTATTAATATTCTTAATACTCTACCGAATGGCCTTAAAAATTTGTACATATAACTCTTAAACATTATGAAATGTTTGGTGATACTATCATTACTGTTTTTTTAACTTTACTAAAATTGCCTTGTGATACAGTTGTATCTGAATTTATAGATACATGTACCATTGTCCACACAACGTTAATTATTTCTGCCAATAGGAATATAGATTCACTTAGTACATATTTATTGTCTGTTTATTATATGCTGAGCATTTTGCTTGGTCATGGAATATAAAATTAAGTCGTAGTCTCTTACTTTAAGTTTTCCATTTTGACAAACTTGGATTCCTAGTCTTCCTTCCCATTAGTCCTACTGATTAATAATAAAATGTGATAGCAGTAACATTATTTTAGACTTAATATTTTAATAGACCCTTTTTTCATTAAAGCTTAGCAATGTCAGTAGATTATAGCAATTATTTGTAGAACACTTTTTCATGGGAAAAGTTGATTTACCAGGCATTTGGCTTCTTTTGACAAATAGGCTCTTAAGTATATTTATTTTGTATTATAAAGAAATATTTTGGTATATCAATAATGTTAATAAAGTTTCAAAATTCTCCAGCCCAGATGAACCAATGACAAATTTGGAATTAAAAGTATCTGCCTCTCTAAAACAAGCCCTTGATAAACTTAAACTGTCGGGGAATGAAGAAAATAAGAAAGGTACGATTTTGTTTTGTATTTTGTAATTTTTTTTTGTGCAGTTAACCAATTATCAAAGAGACAGGAGCTATATAGTTTACTTAATATAAACAATGGAAAAGTAGCACATTGTAGTAAGAGCTTATTTTTGTTTTCTAAATGCCAGTAATACCACAAAACGAATATGTGTTTGTTTTCTGAATGCTCAGTAATACCACAGAATGAATATGTGGTATATTCATAAGTGCTCTATTTTAAGGTCTTTGATTTTTTTTTTTTTTCTTTGTTTCAGAAGAAGAAAGTGATGAAATTAAAGTTGGGACCTCATGTAAAAATGGAGGGTGTTCAAAGGTATATGTTATGAAATTTATGTTGAATCATGCAAGTGAAATTTTAATTTTGAAAGAAAAGAGTGCAGTTTGCTGACCTAATTCAACAAACATTTGTGTGCTGGGCACTGTGCTGTGAGCTAAGGCTCTGAACATGGATAAGAGACTGTCTCTGAGGAGCATCATGTCTAATAGACTTTTGGGAATAAATAATTCTAATTCAGTAAGCATTAACTGCATGCTTACTATGTGCCCGACATTGTTTCAGGGGCTGGGGATATAGTATTAAAGCAAAACTCTCTGTACTTGTAAAGTTGATAATCTAGTTTAGGAAGAAAAACAACAAACAGGTAATTCAGTATGAATTCAGGTATTTATGAAGACAAGGAGACACAATAAAGCTATAAATGCAATTCTGAGAATTTCTTGGAGTAGCTATGGGAGTAATATGTGTCGATAGAAGCTTTAGTGCAAGCTGTTGCAAGGGGCCAGGATAGCTTTGAATGCAGCCCAATACAAATTTGTAAAATTCTTAAAACAGATATTTTTGGAGATTTTTTCTTAGCTCATCCACTATCCTTAATGTTAGTGTATTTTAAGTATGGCCCAAGATGATTCCTCCTCTTCTAATGTGGTCCAGGGAAGCCAAAAGGTTGGACACTCCTGATTTAGAGCTTGTCTTTTAAAGAATTATGAAGAAAGGTCATTGGGGTTTGGTCAAGGGTGTGTAAGTAAGTAGTGAGTAAGAGAGGTGAGCAAGATTATGGAGGTTCTTCTAAGCCATAATGAAGGATTTGGGCTTTAAGTACAATGGAAGGGTTTTTTAAATATGTCTTTGACTGCTAAGTGGCAAAGATAATATAGGGCAAGAGTGGAATTGGAAGAGGGAAAGACAGCTTGGATTGGAGAAAGATGTGGAAGTCCAGGTAGTTGGATTGGAGAGTATGTTTTTGAGAAATGGTTAAATGTGGGATGTAATCAAACATCTCAGTGAGGCTTTTTCTTACCTATTCTATGTAAAATTGTATATACTCCACTATTTCCGCTTTCCCTTTTTGTACACAGCTCTTCCCACCTTATGACATACTACTTATTTTACATATTCATTTTGCTTATGATCTATTCCATCTGACTTAGCCTTCCCTGCTATAAGATTTGTAAGTAAAGGATTTTGTTTTGTTCTTTGCTGTATTTTGGGTGCCTAGAGCAGTGCCTGGCACATGGTAAGTACGTGTAGAATGAATGATATTCGGAAATATTAGCAGGGTTTGGGAATGAAGTGGAAGTAACAGAAGGGAGCTTGTGGCTCCAGCGTCTAGGTGACCAGTGACATTAATTGAGGAGAAGACAAGGTTGAGGGGAACAGGTTTGTAATTTTCCATCAAGTTAAGTTTGAGATCACCTTGCTCAGTTAGCAATGGAAATAAATGTGTCTACATGTATGTAAGGTAGAAGTAGTACATAAAAGAGAATGATTATTTCTTGAGGTGGCAGGATAGTAGAGGAAGATCAGACAGAAAGTATCCCAGGTGAATTCTGAAAAACAAACGACGGTTCTATAAGTGCACAAAATGGGGAAGGAGCTGTCACAAGCAGAGGTGATAGCAGTAGTACAAAGAAAACAACACTGGAGTGCCGAAACATATATGCACATTTTAAGAGGTGTTATCTGCGCATATGTATTACTTTTTGAAGTTGAATTGAATTACGGTAGTAATACGTAGTATGATGTTCACTCAGAAGACAGCGTTAATCAAATAAATGCTGGCGACACCACGTGACAGGCAGGACAGTCAAAGAAAATGGCACACTTGTTTGACAATTTTAAAGTGGTATTTGAAATTCGAGAATATTGTGTAAGTACAAACAATGTAGGCAGGGGTATGCAACAGGACCTCCAACATGCCTAACAATTGCACTCACTCATGATAAGTTTGAGATTCATGGTCAATTAAAATGGCATGCTTATCAATATAAGTGGACACTGGTCAGTGTTGCTCAAGCAGTAGTTCACCATAATCAGAACTGTCCGGATGCTTAGTAACCACTTTGAGCGCCTCTTGTAATTGCAGAGGTCAAACGCGACATGTTTTCATCTTTTGTTATTGGTCTATATTGAGTATTACAATTTTAATACAGTTTTTTTCCTTTCTTAAAGTGTATATACTTTATTTTGTTGTTGTTGTTGTTGTTTTTGTTTGGTTTTTTTTGGCACCCTCTGTGGTTAATAATGTACAAAACTTGTGAAGTTGAGATTAAGAGATCAGTAGAGTCCAGATCCTGAAAGGCTTTTTTAATGCTCAAAAGTTAAACTTGACATAGATTATGGGAACCATTAAATAAATTTTTAAATCTTTTTCAAGTTGTACACGTGGAAACTATATTGCTGACCAATGTCACCCCAATAAAGTTAACAATGAAAATCTTTTTCACTGAAATACAACATTTAAAAGTATACAAATACATGTTTATAACTCTAGGACTTTTCACAAAGCAGAGTCTTTCTTACCTTATGTCATCTTGTTCCCTTTCCCAAAGGTAACCACATTTTTCTATTAACTTAGATTACTTTTGCCTATTTTTGAACTTAATGAAAATAGAATTATAGAAAAAGTACCCTTCTGTCTTCCTTTGCTTAATGTTTGTTTTTCTTATCTGCATTGAATGTAGCTGTAGCCTGTGCCTTTTCATTGTAAAATATCCAATTGTTTGAATGTGCCAATCAATTTGTCCTGTCTACTGTCCTTTAAATTTTTTTGATTAATGATACTATGAACATTTTTGTTCATGACTTTTGGGACAGATGTAAACAATTCTATTAGACATATAACTAGAAATGGAATTGCTTGATCATAGTATGTGTATATGTTCAGAGGGTCCCAAAACATGTCTAGGCATTTTAAGAAAATGTCCAGAACTTCTGATTACCATGAACTGCTTGAGCAACATTGACCAAAGTATCCACTTGTATCACTGTACATACCAATTCAATTGACCATGCATGACTTATCGCAAATGCATGCAATTGTTAGGCATGCTAGAGGTTCTGTTGTATAATCACGCCTTCATTTATCATTGTACTCCACAATGTTTATAAATTTCAAATACCATTTCGAAATGGTCTTGTGCTCCTCAAACGACAACCATACTATTTCCTTTGACTGTCCCGCCTGTTGCACGGTGACTCTAGCATTCACTTGATTAATGCCATCTTTTGAGCAAGCGTCATACTACATGTTGCTACTGTAATTTAATTCAACATAGATAATATCTCTTAAAATGTATATACTTTTTTTGGCACTCCTGGTAGCTTTTCAAAGTGGTTGTATTTATACACCTATCAACAGTTTATGAAGCTGGTTCTTTTTGTTCTACACCATGGTATTACTGTAATATGTCTTTTATATTTTAGCCATTCTGTTGGCTGTGTGGTATTTATTACCATTATGGATTTAATTTGCACTTTCCAGATGAGATTGAGTACCTTTCTGTATATTTATTGGTCATTTGTATATCCTCTTTTGGGAAAATATCCCAAATCTTTAACCTCTTTTTCTATTAAATTAGCTTTTTCTTATTGATTTTAGGAATTCTTTGTTTTTTAGCTGAAAGTTCTTTGTCAGAGAGAGACACTATACATTTTTACTGTCTTAATAATGCCTTTAGTAAATACAGGCTCTTTAATTTTAATAAAATAAATTTGTCTGTCTTCCTTTGTGACCCATTTTCTCTGTGTCCTGTTTAAGAAATCTGCTAACTTCACAGCATTGAATTTAGAATTTATATGTATCATCTCATAGACTAAAATCTCTTGAGTGATCATGGGAAAGGTTAGCAAATTAAACCGATAGATAGTTTTAAGTGAAATTGACACTTTTGTGATAGACTGCATATGGATAGAGGAAAAGGAGAACTTAAAGAGGACATACATAATTTTGTTTTGGGAGACTGAGTGGATATGGTGCTATCAAATAAGGTGGGCAGACAAATAGGTTTGGAGGGCAACAGTGATAAATTCATAATGTAACATTCTGAATAGCACATGATTATAGAATATCAGAAATATACACATCCAGTAATATGGATTTATAAAAAGTAAACAAAGTTTTATTTTCTTTACCTGTAAGTGGTTACAATAAATACCAATAGAAAGTATAGTACTAGCTTCATCTGTGTTTTATTAACGTAACTTTTCATAAATTCATGTATAGACTCTTCAGCAGCAGTGGCGCCCAGATCTTTCAGACAAACCCTGGATGTATATATATAAAGGGTGTCCCAAAATTCACGCAAGATTGGAATTTTGCATCACTTGTGTGTTAAAGTGTTGCCAACGAAAAAAAAAGACAGCGTGACAGCTGACAGTTCAGGGTTATTAAAGATGGAGCGCTACATGAAAGAACAACGCATTTTCATTGTTGAGCAGTGAAAATTTACAATTTTTAATTATAAACCTGTGTTTTCTATCAGAATTAATTCTTGCGTGAATTTTGGGACACCCTTTAGGTCTGCAGCTCATTTTACCCTTCATAGGGATAAGAAATCATCACTCTGTAACTTCTAGAATTGCTTATTAAGTTTTTCCATATTAATTATTAATGCCCACATAGTTTACTATGCACATAAATCATGTTATAATTATATTTCTATTGAGATTATTAATTTCTTGGTTTTAATATTGTAAATTTAAATACCTGAATTGGCTTGGGTGTCACCTCTTACCCAAAAGTCTGAAAGCAACATAATATATTCTATTGCTGACTTTTCTATTTGCCTTTTTCATAAGGAACTGAAGCTTAAATATATCCAAAAAGGGATCATTTTTTATTGGAATGGACTAGGGTGGATTTATCTAAGTAATTTTTGTTAATTCTTGAGCATTTTAATAATTCATAGCAGTTACCAGTATTATAATAGTGTGTGAAATGTAACATTTAGATATGAAGCTAATTTTTTTCTTTTTTCTCTTTTAGACATATCAGGGTCTACAGAGTCTCGAAGAAGTCTGTGTCTATCATTCTGGAGTACCTATTTTCCATGAAGGGTAACTTACACATCCCTAATTAAAATATTCGTGGTAGATGTAAGAACAGTTAAAGGGCTTTACTTGCCATGGAGCTTAATTATATTTTATTTACATTATCATATAATCTTCATAGTAACATAGAAATGTGGGTTTTGTCTTCTTTTTACGCATGAAAGATACAATTAAGTGGCCATTGTGATTCAAATTTTGTGTTCCTTTTTATTCCATTATATTTCAGTGTGATACTCTGGGCTGAATACTGTTTTGTTTGAAAGATTGTCCTGCTCTTTGCAGTACATTTTAGAATTTTTGAACCTGGGCACTTAAGACACCAACATTGTGGCATCTAAGGAAACCCACACTTTTCTATAGTGCTCTGTTGAAAGCCTCTCTTCTGTATTTCCCTGTAGTTTACAGAAACACTTGTTAAAATCTTACTGTGTTAAAATCTTACGCTCTGTTTCCAGTATTCTTCAGGAATGAAACCGAAAGTTTTCCTGTAATTTTTGTGTTCTAGTGTTAGATTTTTCTCAAGTAATAGTGGGTTTCACTTGCTTTGGGGCTGACCTTCACAGGTTGTGTAAACAGTACTTTTTAGTTTGTTTCATGTTCTCACTTTGCTGAGTTATTCAAGTATGAGGATTTTAAATATTTGGTTCTATCACTTTTTGCTAGATTCATGAGAACACTGGAATGTGAGCTATCAGAAGAGCTGATCCAGAATTTTGTGATGGTTTTAAGCATCTTTATTCAGGAGTTCCCAAATTGCTATAATAAGTGGCATTCTGGTTTTAAAATTACTAATCTTCTGATAGTTTTCACTGTTTGGTAACTTAGACAGTTGTAAGGTACTAAAATTGTACACTTATTAGTTGTTTTAAAATCATGCTGTCAGGAAAGCTGGGATGGCTCAGCGGGTTAAGCGCTCACTTTGAAGCCCCGTGGACCGAGGATTGAATCCCAGCCCCATCCATGTAGATCCATAGGCTGAACTGGGGTGTGCCCCCAGTTCAGTTCTTGCTGGGACCTATGTAGGAGGCTCCCGACCCAGTTTCTGCCCTGCACAGCCCTGTGCCCACCTGTGGAGTGAAACTATATGAAAAACTAATGTCAACTATGGAGACTGCTCTGAGCCCTCCCCCTTCTCTCTGTTTCTCTCTGTCTCTGTCTCTCACTGTCAAAAATCAATAAAATTAACTAAAAAAATAAATAAAATCATGCTGTCACTATAATATACTGGGCTTAATTAAAATTTGAGGTTTTCTGAAAATTTTTTATGATAATTTAAAGGATGAAATACTGGAGCTGTTGTAGAAGAAAAACTTCTGATTTTAATACATTCTTAGCCCAAGAGGGCTGTACAACAGGGAAACATGTATGGACTGCAAAGGACACTGTAAGTAACCTTTTCAAAATCAACACATTAGGGTATATTTATCTGAGTCATTTTAAAAGATACGAGATTATTCTATATCTTTAGATCTGAAAATACATTTTTCTCTCCCTCAAACAGTAACGTTTTGATGGGCCTGAAAACTGAAATTAAGAGCAAGCTTCAGAGCATGATCAAAAAAATAAATAAAAACAGGCAAGAAAAAAAATAGCCATTTTGTGTATCAATGCAAGCATATAGGTTTTTATGAAATACCTAAGCCTGCCAAAATTGGAGCATATTTTCTGTAATTTCATGGTCTGTTTTCACCTCTTGTTTTATAAAAATCACTTTTTTACTCATTTGATGTTATTGATCACTTAGACCTTTGATTCTCTTTTGGCCACTTAGAACTTCATTTAACCATTTACAGATGCACAAACATTTCATCTAGTGTCCAAAGAGGAGGATTGCAGACTTGTTTTGAATTGCTCGGCTTGCTACAGGGAAATTTATCAGCAGACAGAAGAAAGCATCAGTTTCTACTTCCCTGGACAGTTTTTTAAAAAACTGTGGTTCTGCAGATAATTCCACTAAATCATTACATTGTAAGAAGACAAGCAACTTATTGCTAAATAAGTGTTTGATAGCTATTACAAATTATTTTATAATATATTAAAATTATTTTTATGTGCGGTATTTGACATTAATAATCCAAGGCAATGAACTGTCCAGTACACTTTTCAATTCTAAAGTAATTGTGAATTTTCACATTGCTTTAGCGATTCATTTAGTCTACATTTGAGTATTCTATAGTAACACATGGTTGGAAATTATATCAAGTTGTAATTCACCTATTACAAAACTTCTAGGAATGTTCTATTAGCAAAAAGTGAAGTCTTCCTGCAATTTATCCAAGATCCAAGATCCAAAGCTTACAAAAAGTAAACTTTTTTCTATCGTATGCAGTTTTCAGAATATAACCCTTGATGAAAAAAATTTTTTTTAATGCTTGCAGTAGTATCAAGTATTAAGTGTCTGAGCCAATAGCCAGGAGCGAAAAATGTAAGAGATATAAGTAATTTAAATTCAGTCAATATAATTGTGCTAAAATCTAAGTATTGCTTTTTACAACAATAGCATCTCACATTTTCCTGTGTGATGTGACTAAACAAATTACATTTTCTCTTTCTTCAAATACAGTAGACTCTTTGTTAGCCAGAACTCAAGCAACTGGCAAAAAGAAATCGAAGAAATACTATCACATTTATCTGGCATGGGTGCCTGTTAACTGAGAGTCTGTTGTAGTTACTGATAGAGCAATGTAATGCTCGTGGGTAATAATTACTTCCATAATAGGAGTCAAAAGATTATTTCCATAAATTCTCATTTTTTTCTGCGTGTTGTTATGAGAGGAAAAGAACTACTCAATAACAATTGCAAGTAGTAGTAGTAAGTAGTCATTTTTTCCCAGATTCCAATTTATAGAAAATAAATGAAGGTTTCCTTGAGTGAAGTTAAGATGTTGTCTGGTTTATTCCACTAAGTAAATGTCTTACTTCAGTCTTCAAGGAAAATTTTTATGACTGTACTTAGTGGATTGCAGAGTGTTAATATTGGATAAAGTTTTGTAGTTCTTAAGTTGCCTTTTTTCAATGTATATTTATACTGTGACCCTAAAAGAAAAAAAAAAACAAATGGAAGGGATAAGCATGTTATGAAATCATAAAGCTATAAATATCTTTGTATCATGATATATTTTATTGTTTAAACTTCTTGATGGGAACTTAGAAGTTTGCTCTTTAAAAACATTAAGGGGGGAAGCCGGGATGGCTCAGTGGGTTAGGCGCTCACTTTGCAACCCTGGGGACCAAGGATCGAATCCGGCCCCGGCCCGTGCAGACCCATGTGCTGAACTGGGGAGTGCCCCCAGTTCAGTTCTCTCTCTGTCTCTGTACCTCTCTTTCTCTCTGTCAAAAACAATAAAAGAATAAATAAATAAAATAAATAAATAAAAATAAATAAAATAAATCTTAAAAAAAAAAAAATTAAAAACATTAAGGGCTCAGTTGCACATGTTTTTTTCCCCCAATTAGATGGGTCAAATTTCTCTAAGAGGTTAATTATGTGGTACTTTGTAAATCCATGAAGTTTGTCTTATATTACAGGGGAAAAAAGTAGTTCCGTGTAGACATGACTGGCATCAGACTGGGGGTGAAGTCACCATTTCAGTATATGCTAAGAATTCACTTCCAGAACTTAGTCAAGTAGTAGCAAATAGTACGTTGGTAAGTACAGTAAATATCTCTGAGTAAAAATCATCTTTATACATTATTATTTATGTTAATGTAATATTGCTATTGTTTTCGCTGATTTTAAGATGTTTTAATCTCTACCATTTGAAAAAATAGTTTGAAATTACTTTCACTGAAACAATTTTAAATGAAAATTTCTGCATGAGTTATTTCTAAAGCATTCTGGAAAAAGTGTAATAGCCTGGATTTATCAAATAATACATTACTTAGTTCTCAATGTGAAACTTCAAATTAATTTTTCTATTTCTGTTAATGGTTTTCTCAAAAATAATGTTGACAGCTTCTTAAAATAGCTTAAGTAATTTTTATCAATATATTCTCTTTTTATAGTTACGTTTTATATCCTAAACCTTTAGTTAAGATTTGGTCTCTCAACTTTTCTGTATCTTTTTCAGTTAAATGTGCACATTGTATTTGAAGGAGAGAAGGAATTTCATCAAAGTGTGAAATTATGGGGTGTAAGTATTATGAAACCAGCAGATTATTTTCTTAACAATTTAAAATATCATTTGTACAATAATAGACAGTACTTCAGTAACTGATACATAGTTCTTAAAATTATTCTTACCAAAAAATTTTTATCTAGGTATAGAAATGGCATTGGAGACTTAGATTTTTGATTATTAACATAAACAAGACCAGTATTTTCCTCTGAGACTAATAAACCCCCCCCCAGGTTTACTGTAATTCTCTTTAATATGTTGCAGGTGATTGATGTAAAGCGAAGTTATGTAACTATGACTGCAACAAAGATTGAGATCATCATGAGAAAAGCTGAACCTATGCAGTGGGCAAGCCTTGAATTGCCTGCAACCAAAAAAAAGGAAAAACAAAAAGAAGATAAAACAGAATGAGTTGAGAAGGACTAAAAAGATATTGCCTATTTCAGAATTCATAGTATTTGGTGATGTGATGGCTTGCTGCTGTAATATTTTGTTTTGTTGATGCTGTTACTGAATCAGGTATTTCAGGGTCAACAGTAGGTTCTTAAAAGCCAAAGTCAGTTTGTCTTTTTGTGCCTCCCATTTTTCTTTTAATTATTTGGATTGATTATTCATTTTTTCTCACAGAACTGTAGTTGTGTTCTATACTTGAAGCTAAAAAATAGCTTATAAACAGTTACAGTATTTCTTACTGTGATATTATCTTAAGCCAAGACATACAAAGTAACATTTGTTCTCATCTTTCTATTCCATAATTAGTAAAGCAAGATGGAATGTCAAAATTTTAGTTTTTTTCATGAGCTTGTGTTCCTATAATACTTGAAAATCTTTTAAGGAAGAGACAAAAAAGCTCTGCAGTGTTTTTATTCACATGGAACGGTTACTTTTTGTAGGTTTAATTCTGAGGTAATGTAATAAGTAAAGAGGAATGTATGTATTGATTAACAAATTAGAATTTGTTTACAACTAATTGAAATAAAAAACTGTATCGGTACCTATATTACTTGCCAATTAGTGTGATTTAAGAATATAAGAAACATTATAAATAAGAATATAAAGGTATCAATTTGGTTAAAATTTACCATTTTATAATATTAAGCAATAAGGTTAAATATTTCTTTCCTGATTATTTATAATGTCTTGGTATGGTGTTATGGCTAAATTGTATCTGAATTATAGCCTATACCATCTTATAGTCTTTTAATTGCATACTCGTCTGAAAAGAAATTATATATCTGGCGCTGATAGAAAAATGTCTATAAAATTATAGATTAAACAGCTTATGAAAATACATTAGAGTATCAGAAAACTAGTTATGCTTTGCTTATGACAAATATCTATTACATGTTAAATAAAGCAGCTTAAATTATTTAGAAGGTTTTGTTTTTTAGGCTTTATGAACAGTTTGACAGTTACAGGTGATAACAATGTTGATTATATATTGTACTTTATTAACTAGATGTCACAGATTTTGTTTATGCTAATTTGAACCCATTAAAAGGTAACTTTTTGAAGTACCTTGCAGAGCTCACAAAAAAAATGAAAAATAAGAAATATTATGAAACCCAAATCTCTGGTAGATCTTAAGTTTGGGCATGAATTATGCTTATCTAGATTAAAATAGTTATTTCCTAAGCCCCTTGTGTTTTGCTTTTCTTGTTATTAATGAAATTCTTAAAAGTAAAATTTGCAGAATACAATTTTTAAGAGTTAGAATATCTCATTCTTCTACTCTTAGCAAATAGTTATTAGATACAGTTATGCAATTATTAAATGGTTTAGTTCTGTTCCAAATAAAGATGTAAATAATCTGGCAACCAGGCTTCCATGACACTAAAATACCATGGCAAGAAATTTTGGCAGTAAAAATTAACACCTAAGTAGAATATATAAGTTTATAGGACTTGGGTTGTGTTTAAATTATTTAGTTATCTTTCATAATGTACGAACCTGAGTTATTTTGAAGACATGAAATCTTGTTTATTCTTTAGGGAAGACGTTGGCACTTGATTTGAGGTAATGATTAATATACCCTTTTTTGATGTTCCTTCTAGATGCTGTTTTTCCCCAACCAGTATCTTAATGTTATATCCTGTTGAACTAGTATATAAAGTAAATGGAATATACGCCTAATTTAGTTACAAAGCACTGACTTTTTTTTTTTATATACAGTTTACGTATTTAGTCTGATTACATTAAAGGCCCTTCTGTTTACTTATTCCTATGAACCTCTGAATTTGTTGCCCAGATAAAAATCTAAGTGATACTTATCTTTGTCTCATACCTGAAGAGACACTGTTATAATTATGTTTTACTTTTATCAGTTTGTCATAAAAATAAAAAGTGATTAACTTTATTAAGTTGTGTTTCTCTGGAAATATGCTTTGTCTTTTCAGCATTCAGGGTAATTACTATGGCAAAGTAATCAAAGCAAGCTTTATTATACACTTGGTAATATTATACACTTGGTAATTACTGACAGCTATACTAACCATAGGAAACATAATACTAGATTTTCTTGCCTAGCATGTTTGCTGGTATAAAATAAGGTCTTAAGAAGTTGAGCTTTTATTTCTTTTAGCCTTAGTTTTAGATAATTATAGATTATTTTAGATTTACAGAAGAGTTGTAAAAAAAAAAAAAAAAGTTCCAAGTTCTTTGTGTTCTATATTAATCTCCTTAAGTATAGATCTTATGTAGCCATAGAACATTTACAAAGCTACAAATTAGTTTTGGTAAAATACTATTACTAAAGTAGAACATTAATTTTTAGTGGAACCACTATTACAGGGTAGTTCTTGAGACCTGAGCGTTTTGGAATAATTTAAGCCAAGAGTTTATAAAGCACTAAAAATACAGTAAACCCTCGGTTAACCTGCACCCATAGGGATTGATAGATGCTGGATAAATGGAGAGTAGACTCTTCATTAACTAACTCAAGCAGTCGTTGCTTTGAGATTTTACTGGTTGCTTAAGTTCCAATTAATGGAGAGTCAACTGTATAAATTTATATCAGTTTACCATAGATCAGTTTACCATGTCATTTTATCATTTATAGGTTGATGTTATTTCTTTTTGTAACCATATACTGGCAAAGGACTATAATCTATTGTTTTTAGAATTTATATTTTGTGCCATAGATTTTAATTCTTACTAAGTACAACTGGTTTGTTTGTTTGGTTTTCTTTTTAATTTTTTTTTTCTTAATATTTATTTGTTTATTTATTGATTTATTTTTGACAGAGAGAGAGAGAGAGAGAGAGAGATACAGAGACAGAGAGAGAACTGAACTGGGGGAGATCCCAGCTCAGCACATGGTTCCGCACAGGCCGGGGCCAGGATTCGATCCCCGGTCCCAGGCGCTGCAAAGTGAGCGCTTAACCCACTGAGCCATCCCAGCTTCCCCTGTTTGGTTTTCTTGAGACAGTTCTTCAGCCGTTTTAAAGGTAAAGAGAGCCTGAAGGAGTTCTTGCTGATCAGTCATTCCTCAGCCTAAAAATGCTTGTCATGCATACATTCACAACAAAATAAAGCTTTTTAAGCTCATTTATGAGGTCTGGTGTCAGTTTTAGGACATTTGGGTATTCTTTTTTTTAACAGCCAAGTGCTTTCAAATTAACATAGTAACAGGTTGTTTTTGTTTGTTTTGCACATATTTTGATCTCGCATTCATATTTGGTGTTTGTTTTGATTCTTTTGCCTATATCATAAGTCCATGTCCTCAGTTCTGAAATGCAAGCTAAGTTCATCTTGTTTTTAGGTTTTGTTTGTCAGTCTTTTATTTCTTTTAATTGTTTGCTGGTTATCTAGGAAATTGTTTTTTGTTTTGGGGGGATTTTTTTGTGGGTTTTTTTTTTTGTCTAATTGCTTCCTTATTGCCTAAGTATATTACAACTTAAACTCATTTAGAATTGTTGCATGGCTTGCCTTGGGTCTGGGGCTTTTATATGTGGCGTTATCCCTAAAATACAGGGCTTGTAAAGTTTTCTTTTGCATAGCTATTGTTTGATTTTAAGTTTTTTACATAGTTGTAAGAATTCCCTCAAGTTTTTCTAAAGAGCATGTTTTTAATGAATTCCAATTAATGACTTTTCTTAGTTTTCCAACTTACTAGGCCACCTTTAATGTCGACTAAACTGAAAAAGAACTTCCATCCTTAACCATTATGTTGTTTAAAGATCATATCATGTGTCAAAATAATTTTAGCTTGCCATTCATTTTTGTCTAAGCAGATATACCGTATTTTCCGGCGTATAAGACGACCCCTTAATTTTACAGGTAAAACATAGGCTTAGGCCTATATTCGCTGTATAAGACTACCCCCCACTTCCGAGGCTGTAGTCTTATACAGCAAATATAGGCCTAAACCTATGTTTTAACTGTAAAATTAGGGGGTCGTCTTATACGCCCGGTCGTCTAATACGCCGGAAAATACGGTACTGTCCAAATATGACTGGATTGTTAAATTACCTTCCTTAACACTTCTCTAATTTAAAGAATACTGGTTAAGCCTGAAACCGGGAAACCTCCTTCCTCCAAAAAATGAAACTAGATGGGTATATTTATGCTTTTTAATACACTGATCTTTTTTTTCATAATGCTTGTTTTATTTTGAAGCTCCTTACTTCTTTATACTACCGGTATATTTGTTAATTTATCAATGTCTGTATCTTCTCATAGACCACATATAACTTTGACTATTTATATTTCGGCCAATCATTGTTATCCTCATTTTCTAATACAGTACTTGTCATATTGGTTGACTTTTGTAAATATAAAGATGTGTAGCACTTGTTATGGGCTGGTCACTGTTTTAAGGACTTTAATGGATATGAGCTTGCTCCTCATGATAACCCTATGAGGTAGGTTCTGTTATTATAATACTATAGGCAAGGAAACTGATTTATACCACAAGTTAAGGTAACTTGCCCTCAGTCAGATCTAGGGCAAGTGGGGTATGGAGTAAAGATTTCATACCCAACATCCTGGCTTTGTGTTCTGTGCTCTTCACTGTTCTGTGCTAACTTATGTCTTTCAGTTGATTAGCTAAATTCCATAAAACATTGTCTTATGGCATGGAAAACTAGTAACTGGTCACCAGAAACAAATTCTTAATTTCATGTTTTGTTAGAAAATAAATTTATAAAATGTGTATTCCTTTTACCTGGATGGTTTTGGTTATACTATCGTGATAGGTGGATTAAAAACTCATTGATTGTGATTTGGCCACTCTGGGGTGTCTAGTTTATCTAAACAGCTTCCAAAAGAGTTTCAGAAATATCAGTTCAAAAAAAAGTTTTCATTGCCATTTTGGTAGTGATGTATTTTGGATGTAGCTCTTCACAATACATATCTACAAGGGCTGTTCAGAAAGTAACCAGCTAATATGACAATGTTGTATTGACAGTGACTGGATTTTTTCTGGACAACTCTCTTATGTGTTAGTAGGTAAGCTATGTAGTGAAACAGCACCAAACTTGTCTTTGGTTTTGCCATTAATATGAGACCCAGTTATAGCAATTATATAAATTAGTGTCTGCAATAAAAGATATCTGCATAGGAAAGAGAGATAAGATTGTAAACTTAGGTACAGTTAGCAAAGGATTGTTTGAAATTTTTGCTTTCGTCTAGACTGGTTCTTTAGTTATCAAAATATCATATCGAGACCAGCAGTATCAGAACCTCAGAATTCTACTAAATTAGAAACTGGAGGCCAAAAACTTGCAGAATATTTTTTTGTTTTATTTTGACGTAAGTTTGACAAACACTAACAATATAGAAGTCTAACTAGCTTGCAATTTTTTCTTTTATCGACTTAACTTTCTGTTTTAGAATAGTTTTAAATTTTAAAGAAAAATTGTAAAGATAGTAGTTTCCATATACAGTGATCCCTCGTTTTTTCGCGGTTAATGGGGACCAGAACCTTCCGCTAAAGCTGAAAAACCGCGAAGTAGGATGTGCCCCTAGGAATGTTCGTGTATGCGGGTACAAGAATGTTTTAAATATGGAAACAGTATTCATACTTTACTCATTTAAGACAAAAATGACAACAGTATACGTATTTACTTAAACGTGTCAGTGCTAATGAATAAGGTTAATGACAAAACCTTATACAGTCATAAACATGAATCAGCATGGCTTTCTGAGAGAGGCGAAGAGTCTCGTGTGGGTGGCGGAGGAGAGGCTCTCACGTGACGCGTAGCAGCGTTAGGCTCCCTCGGAGCTGCTTCTGCTGGAGGCGCTGACGGGAGAGCCGGGGGCTTTACCTTGGAGAGAAACATGCTGATGGGTCGTTGTTGTCTTTGTTTTTTCTTTTCCTTCAAAATTCCCCTGTACAAGGACATAGCCCCGTCACCGCGATGGCTGAACTCGACAGCTCGAACCATAGTGTCGTCCATGTCTTGTGCAAATTGTTGCATCGCTCTTGCCATGTTGCACAATTGTTGTCGATTCTACAGGGTCAGGCCACGCTTTTCAGTTTCTTCTTCGTCTTCCTCTTCGTTTTCAGTGAGGGAGGGGTCGCCTCCCTCACTGATGAGGTTAGGAAACTTTTCCTCCACGTAATGACAAGCAGCATCGTTGTCGGCAGAGGAAGCCTCGCCATACAGAAGCACGTTTCTGAGGCCGTATCTTTTTTTGAAATTTTTCGAACCCGCCTTTGCTGGCTGAAAAGCCTCGTCCTCGAGGAGGCGAATCCCTCCTGGCAGCGCTAGTACTGGCTTGAGGTTCGTCAGCACCTTCTTCAGCCTCTTCATGGTCGTCATCGGGCAAGATTTGGTCGTAGAGAGCATTGGCCTTTGTCCTGATCCTATTAGTGTCCAAACTCACTGTCTTTTTCCTGCCATCAGCAATCCACAATGCCAGTGCAGCTTCCATGTTCACAATTCTGTTATGACGCGGAGTGACCACACGTTTCGCTTCTTTATTGAAGGTTATGGAAGCCGTTTTGCGGATGTTCGCTTCCTCTTTCTTGATGGACCGCACTGTAGAGTCATTCACCCCGTCATGGTGTGCCACAGATGCATCACTTCTGCCCTCTTTGATCCTATCTAAAAGTTTCACTTTTTCGCTGATGGTCATCATCTTCTTCCTCTTGGGCGCCCCGGAGGAAGCTTTTGCAGGGGCACAGCGCTTAGGCGGCATTATAAGGGCTTAATTAATAAAAAAAGTGATCGCTTAAACAAAACAAGTGATCGCCAACACAACACTAACATACAGTATGCGAGACAGTCAGCATCATGGACAAGACTGGCGAGATACAACAAGAGAAGATGCTAGGTGAGGCTGCGATGATGCGCAGACAATCACCTCACAGGGATAAATCCACTCGTCCTCTCATGGGTCGATGTCGCCCCGGAAACCCATCACGCGCCTTTATGAGAGCCCGTGGGAGGGACTCTGAGTCAGCTCATCTCTTTGTTTGACATGCAGGGATCCTTCTCTCTCGCGCATCCACATGAAACAACGCTCCTTTCCGCCATGTGGCTGCCGACATGGTTGTATTTTTTCATTTTTATTTTTTGATGAATATTTTGGAAGAACCCGCGAAGCACTGAAGCCGCAAAACATGAAGCGTGAAGTGGCGAGGAAACACTGTACTCCACACCAAGTTTAGAAGTAATGAACCAATATTCATACATTATTTACTCAAGTCCATACTTTATTCAGATTTCCTTAGTTTTCACCTGTCATTTTCTGTTTTAGGGTACTGCATTGCATTTAGTCATCTTGGGCTCTTCTTGGTTTGACAGTTTCTCAGACTGACTTCAAAACCCTAACAGTTCTAAAGAATACTGACCGGTTAGGTATTTTGTAGAGTATGTCCCTTAAATGGAATTTGTTGCTTTTCTTATGATTAAACTGACATATTTTAAGAAAGAGCTACAGAGGTAAAAGTGTCAACTCGCATTGGTATCAAGGGTACATGTCAGCATGGCTTAATTTGATTACCTGGCTAAAATAGTGTTTGTCAGTTTTTAACTGTAAAGTTACACTTTTACCCCCTTCCTATAAGTGGAACTTATAAGTGCAACTCACACTTAAAAAGTAGTGGAGAACGAAGTTCTACATCTTGAGGGTAGAGTACCTATATAGATTATTCAGAGTTTTTGTGCTTGGGTGATTTGTCTCTTCTCTATTTAATCATATCAATATGAAATATATTTTATATTTGAGGTATAATCCAGTAGTCACTTTCTCAGATTTTTTCTAGCTTTATTGTAGCTTTTCATTTAGCTCTTGTGTTCCTTTGTATCTCTTGTTCTTTAGTCATATTTCTATCTACCTTTGTAAAACGGTGGCTTGATATAGTGATCTGCTCAGTCTTTTTGTTTTGTAACTCTGCTCTAGACTTTTGCTTTGTGGTTACGGTGGCTTACATAAACATCTAATATAACAAATAGTCCTTGGGGAGAACTTTTAAAAATTAGTTCAAACACATATTCTGTGTATTGAACATATGGTAACACATATTATAGCTCTAATGTCCTGGATTGATTATAGTACATGCTGCAGACTTGTCCTTTTCTAATGATCAACTGTTGATTAAAAGTGGTTTTGTCCCCTTTAGAAATGATGTAATAGTGTTGGAGGAAACTTAACTCATGAGGAAACTGATGCCCAGAAATATGTAGTGATTCACTCAGTTGGACAGTGGAAAAGTGACTTGGGGGTCTCAGCTCAATATCCTGTCTATTACTAATGCTTGAAGACAAAAGTTAAAATACAGTTACTCCTCTACTCATATGTGTCCTAAAATGTTATATTAATGGAATATAGTATGTTGATAAAGTTAAACTCCTAGATTTGCTAATTACAAAAGTATAATTTTATATGCTTTATAAATGTATTTGTACTAAACAATAACGTACTTTGCTTTTTAAAGCAGAATGTATAGATCATATTAAAATTTATCCTGATGACTCAAGGTCATTGCTATGCCTTCTACTTATTTTATTGTGTAGCATCAGTGAGATATCCTCTGGCAATACTGAGCCATATAGGAAATATTTGTCCCTCAACTAAGTACTCCCACTGTTCTGTTAAACTGTTTTGTTGATCAGCAAGCAAAGGTAACAGGGGTAGTTTCTCCTTCCAGTCAGACTTTGCGCTTTCACTTCTCGTTATAGTTAGTGTGCCTGCTCATAAGAGTTCTTTTACTTTTTGATTCTCAACTTTTTTTTTTTTTTATATCTTTTTATATTTATAGAGAGTAATTATTTTATCTTCAGTGCATATTTATTTTTATTTTACTTTTGACAGATAGAGAGACAGAGGCAGAGACAGCTAGAGAACCGAACTGTGGGAACTCCCCAGTTCAGCATGTGGGTCCGCCTGGGCCGGAGCCAGGATTCGATCCCCGGTTCTCGGGGCCCCAAAGCGAGCGCTCAACCCGCTGAGCCGTCCCGGCTTTCCCAATTCTCAACTTTTTGACTAAGTAAATGAACATTCAAGTTCGTTGAAGCTTTTGTCATAGTTTACCCATAATTCTTAATTACTAGGTTCTGCATAAACATGAAAGATGCTAATGTAGTTTTATATATAGGAAATGCCATATGAAGATTTGTGGCAACTATTTTCTTCACTTACCAGACTTACACATTATTCAGTAGAGGTGAAGTTACTAAAAGTATGTGTGTACATTCACTTTTACCTTACAGTTTGCACTCCACAGTGATTTTACAAAAGTAGTATGGTACTATACCAGTTTCCTTGCCAGACTTTTTATGGAGGGAGGTAATCAGATTTTCACACACCTTAAGTGTACAGTTTGATGAGGTTTGACAAGTAACCATTACTCATACCAAGATACGGAAAACTCTATTATCCCGTGAAAGTTTTCTTATGCCTCCTTGCAGCCAGTCTCCTCCTGGCCCTGTGCCTGCCCCCCAGGCAGTCACTAATCTAACTGATTTCTAACACCCTAGATTAGTTTTGCCTCATAAATAGAATCATATCTAAGTATTCTTTTGTGTCTGGCTTTTTTCCCTCAACATTGTCAGTAATACTATGTGTATTGGCAGTTGTTTCATTTATATTGCTAAAGAGCATTCCATTGTGGGTATACCACAATTTATCCGTTCATCCATTGAATTCATTTACCTTGAGGTGCTAGGAACATGCATATGAGTTTTTGTCATGTTTTGCTTTTCTTTAGGAAACACATAGAAGTGGAATTTTTGACTCATAAAGTAAGTATATGTTTAACTTTATAACAAACTGCCAAACTGTTTTCGAAGTGATTATCTCATTTTATGTTTCTACCAACAATGTCTGAGGCATTCAAGTTCCTTGCAATATTTTATTTTAGAGAGTTTTCAGTTACTCTTTTCGCCACATGATGGGAGGTTTTTGTTTTACTAGATTAGCACTTTGGTGATGAAGATATGAGTTTTTAAATAGCAAAAAAACCTCTTCAGATGAACAAGATGGAAGTTGAAAACATGACATGAAAAGAAAGATAAAAAAATGGATTTTATCCTCAGACTTTCAGTAACAATTTTAATGGCTAGCGACATTACTGAGACCTTACTGTGCCACTTCTTTTAGAGTCCCTGCTGCTGCCTGAATTGTCAAGGCTGCAATAGAAATGTGTTTCTTTACTTCTCTCCAGGCTGAACGTAGGTCTGCTTTATTTTCAATATCAAACATAGCATCGTAGATCCCAGGAAATGATTCTCCAGCATATTTGTTGTGCCTACTTGGAGCAAAGATGATGTGCCTATTAGGAAAAATATATAAAGAATGCAAGTTGAGCTAAATATACATATTAACATACTACATTTTGTATCCTTTTTCTTTATTTCCTTTTATTAGACCACATTCTATGTTAGATATTGTATCCTTCCAGCATTCGCATTTGTTACTCCAAAATGAAGACATAAATAATCTGAGATACTTATATAACAGTATAATTTTGAGCAAAGAAAGGAGCTTACAATATTCATTTGCTAAGACATGTCTCATGAATCATGCTGCCAACTCATACACTTAAAGTGAACTAGATTCTTGTAAGTTGTGTGTATCAGTTGTCTAACTGCCTGGATATTCACAGTAATAAAATATGTGCTTTATGGGTATGTTTGATAAGAGGAGTGTGGAAAAAAATAATTATCTTTGTGTTGCCTTTTTAAAGATTTATCAAGAATGACAGTACTCCTCAGACATTAAAAAGCAGTAATTAAAGAGGCTTGAATTCCCAAAATGCCATAAATGGTAAAGGATAATGAAGCCCAATCCATAAATGTAAAATGGTTATAGTATATGGGTTGCCCACAAAGACGGTAAATTTTAGATCCAGAAGGAAAGCTGTGCAGATTTCCAACTTTATCTTCCAAGTAGCTCAGGAGATTGAGCTATTAATACTTTCCTCAATAAGTGTGGAACTCTGCATTCTACAAGGGGACATATTTTTAAAACACTTTTATCAGGAATTAGGTCCAAAACTCACATCTTAACAGCTTCTTCAAGATAATGTAAGACAGTATTGCCTGAGACAATTTACATTAGACGCTCAGTTTAACTGGCACCCATGCATGGCAATTGATTAGTAAGTAGATGCCAGGTAAATGTAGTTTCTGGTTGCTTGAGAGTTAATATTAAAAATAGGCCTAATACTATGCCAATACTATAAATTGTATTGCCTTGATATTAATATTGAAATACCATAATAAAAAGCAAATTAAGGCAACATAAATTTTATAGAAAATTCTATGAATACAGTATAATTTTAGTTAAATAGCTACCAACTTTTCAACTTAATGAACTTCACTAACAATGTTTTTAACTTTAAGTTACTTAGAAAAAGAAAGCACACATACACACTTAAAACTTACAGTTGAGGTAGTTTACTGGGTAGGCATGGCATCAGGATCTGATGATGTAGTTAGGACAGGATCAGAAATTGATGTGGGTGATTTTGGATCTACATCAGTAAATGATATTGTGCAGGCAAACTTGTGTGCAGCTTTCTTGAAAAATGAACGAATATGAGCTTGCTTTGAGGCCCTATGCCACTCATGTGAGGTCAGGTTTTGCTTGATGTGCAGCTGCATAACATGCTGAGATTTTTTTAATATTTATTTATTCTATTTTTTTGTTCCGATGCTTGAGTCCTGGTTCTACTTTATAATGTTAATCATTTAGATTTCCTGAAGCACAACAGGATTTATCACTATTGGCTTTTCAGACTTCATCTGTTATTTCTTCCCTTCTATTCACTTTGGGCTTTGTGACTTTTTCTAACTCTTTGTGGTATAATGTTAGGTTCTTTGAGATTTTTCTTCTTTCTTGAGGGAGGTGTACTTATTGCTATGAACTTTTGCTGCATCCCATAAATTTTGGCATGTTTCCATTTGTATGTGTCTCATGTATTTTTTTATTTCTTCATTGACCCATTTTTTAGTTGTTCAGTAGCATGTTTGTTTTTTGTTATTTTTGAAATATTTTTCTCTGGTACATTTTACTTTTTAACTATTTTTCATTTATGTATAGTTGTTATACAGTATTATATTGGTTATAGTAATTTCAGGTGTACAATATAGTGATTCAGTATTTATATATCTTACAATATGATAACTCCACTAATTCTAGCAATTATCTGTTACCATTCAAACTTAACACATTATTGACTACTATATTCCCCATTCCCTTTTCACCCAGTCCCTACTCCCTCTGTTTAGCATTCCTTTGGTCTCTTATTTATGAATTTGTTTTTTTAGATTCCAGGTATAAGTGAAATGTCTTTGTCTTCCTGACTTATTTCACTTAGCATACATAGTAGACATTTCTTCAAAGAAGACACACAGATGCCCAACACAAATATGAAAAGATGCTCAACATCACTAATCATCAGGGAAATGCAAATCACCTCAGACAGAATGGCTATTATAAAAATCAACAAATAATATGTTGGTAAGGATGTGGAAAAAGGAACTCTTGTGCACTTTCGGTAGGACTGCTAACTGGTGCGGCCACTACGGAGATTCCTAAAAAAACTAGATAAGATATATCATACTACCCAGCAATTCCACTTCTGGGTATATATCTGAAGAAAACGAAAACACTAAATAAGATATGTACACCCCTGTGCTCATTGCAGCATTATTTATCTTTTAAAGTCCATCTGGCCTAATATATTTAATTCTGTCTAGATGCTCTATCTAGACAGAAGTCCCCTACTGTTGTAATGCTGTTTCTCCCTTTATATACTTAGGTGCTTTTATGTTGAATGCATATATAGATTTATGGTTATATCTTTTTGATATATTGACTAATCAATATATAATCTTTGTTATTCTTGACTTGAAGTTTGTTTTGTCAGATGTAAGCGTGGCCACTCCATTTTCTTTCGGTTTCCACGTGATGGTATGTCTTTTTCCAACCCCTCACTTTCAGGATCTGTGTGTCCTGAAATTGGAATTGAGTCTGTAGGCAACACATACATGTTTTTGTTTTTTCTTAATCCCGTCACCACTTTGTCATTTGATTGGAGAATTTAGTCCATTTACATTTAAAGTAATTATTGGTATGTACTCATTGCCATTTTGTTTATTGTTTGCTTCCTGTTTTGTAGTTCTCTGTTCCTTCTTTTGTTTCTTCTATGGTTTGATGACTTTAAGTGTTATGCTTAGATTTCTTCCTTATTATTTGTGTATCTACTATAGGTTTTAGCTTTGTGGTTACCACGAGGCTTACATGACAATCTGCACTTAGAAGAATATTTTAAGTCGAAAACAACTTAAAAATTTGAGTGCGTTTATTCTCCCATTCCTCACAGGTTTTACGTTTTTGTCACATTTTACCACTTTTTATCTTGTTTATTTTTATAAGTGATTAAGTTAGTGCCTTTACCAGTGAGAATTTCTTTCATATATTTTGTTACAATTTAGCCCTTTTTCTTTTTAGCTTAAAGAACCCCCTTTAAAAGACCAGAACTCCTTTAGTGGTGAACTCCTTTAGTTTTTGCTCATCTAGAACATTATTGTCCTTCAGTGTTGAATGATAACCTTCCTAGGTAGAGTACCCTATCTTGGTTGGAAGGTGTTTTGTTTTTCCAGAATTTTGAATATATTGTGCTACTATCTTCCAGGCTGCAAAATCTACTGATAGTCTTTATCAGTGTTCCCTTGTATATAACAAGTTGTTTTTCTCTTACTGCTTTTAAGATTCTCTCCTTGGGAAAGCTGGAATGGCTTAGCAGGTTAGGGGCTCTCTGTGCAGACCCAGAGCCCAAGGATCGAATTCCGGCCCATGCAGACCCATATGTAAACTTGGGTATGCCCCCAGTTCAGTTGTTGCCTGGGCCTATGTGGGAGGCGCCCAGTTCTTGCCCTGTGCAGCCCCAAGCCCACCTGTGGAGTGAAACTATGGAGACTGCCCTGGGCCTTCCCCCTTCTCGCTGTCAAAAAAAAAAAAGATTCCTTGTTTTTAATTGGGAGTTGGGTGCAACTTCAAAAGCCAGGGCACCAGCCAAGTGTAAGAGTCATTCTGTAAAAGATACTAGAATTTGGAGCACAGCAGAGGAGAAGCCAGCCCTCTGTCATATCTGGTAAGGATTGCAGCTAGCCCTTAGATGTATCATCCATTGGAAACCTGCCCCTCAAGCTATATCTGTGATAAGCTCAGGAGACTGCTCCTTGGTCTGTTCAGTGAGGGTGGGAGCTATTTAAGGACATCTCTGTTGGCAATATGCTGTAGCTCCCACAGGACTAAGTTCCAGTAGCCACCAGATCCAGGCAAGGGTATGACCCATTTCTGGAAGATAGCGACTATCAAGCTGGAATGAAACAGAAGGAAAGCACAAAGGTTGCTTCCGTGCCATGAGAGCTACTCTCTAGGCTTTGAGAAGTATGTCAAACCAGAAATTGTGTCTTAAGCTAAAACTCCTGAACAAGCAAATAGGCTTTCTCAAACAGCTTAGGGGTGTGTAGTAACTTGGGAATGTCTCTGATTGTTAACAGTCCTGTGGGACTCAGGAATACAAACCCCCATGGCCTCCAGAGCTAAACCATCAAGGGGCATTTCTCTGGGCAGCAGCGGTAAAAACCAGGTACAGATAAGAGCTACTTGTGCTCAGCAGAGGGAGAGGTAAAAATGGCACCTATCAGCCTCTGCCCCAGAGCAAATCCCAGCAGGCTCCTGCCTCTCTCTAGCCAGTGTTTAAGATTAGTAAATGAATTGCTTTCACTAAAAATCTGGGTGCTTTTCAAAGGGCGGCTTCTGTGCTCAGCCCTGAGTTGAGTCTGCATAGTTGTTGAAGAGGCATTTCATCATTTGCTGATGTCCTCTGGGTCCTGTGGAGGTGAGGGCTCATCTCTTAGGTGCAGGTCTGTCTAAATAGTTGGTGCCTAATTTTGGGTTTGAACTCTTCTCAAGGAGAAGCTCCTGGCTTGTGAGTTCCCTCCTGATTGTGGGTCATCATACTTGGGGGGGTGGGGGGAGGATGGTGAGATTGGCTCAGCCTCTCCTGCCTGCTTCCATGTGGCCTTTTCCTTATGTGCCTGGTATGGAGTTGCTTGGCTAGCCTGAGTGTTCCGCATGTCGCTCTAGAGCAGGGGTCTCCAAACTTTTCAGCCCGCAGGCCACATTAACTATCAAACAGCAGTTTGGGGGCCGACTACACACTCGAGGTCCAAATAAAAAAGAATTAAAACATAGATGTTGTTTTTAATTATTTATTTAATATTATTTTATTTAGATAAAAAGGTCTCCACGGGCCGGATGAGAGGGCCCACGGGCCGTAGTTTGGAGACCCCTGCTCTAGAATGTAGAGTCTGTGAGAAGAGTTGAGTTCAGGACTTTCCTAAGTCACAGTCTTGAACTGCCTCTCCCTGGCTTCAGAATAGTCTTAATATTCAGTTAACAGTACCAAGTATATATTTAAAATAGAATGCAGCCTTTTTGAAAGACGGTTTGACAGTTATTTAAAGTATGTTTACCCTTTGAAATCTCAGCTATTGATACTGGAACGATAGAGATACTAAAACATTCAAGTAAAGTACAGGGACATGTGTGGCAGTACTTTTCACAATAGTAAATGAGGGAAACAAATTAATTAAAAGCAGTAAGGAGTAAAAAAAAATTATACATGTGAGCCATAAATGGAATGCTATGCAGCAAATGAGAAGAGCTAAAATGATATATAGCTGACCCTAGAACAACATGGGGGGTTCGAGGCACCACTGCCCTCAGTAACCACAGAGGATGGGTTCCAGAAACCTCCTACGCGTACCTTAGTCCATGATGCTCAAGTCCCCTATTTAAAATGGCATAGATCAGTGCACGCAGTCGGCCCTCCTTGTCTGTGAACTCCCAAGCATGGATCGAAAATAATACAGGTATTTATTGAAAATAAATGCACTTCAAACCCATGTTATTGAAGGATCAATTGTATACTGATATGAAAAGATCTCTACAATAATTTCTTTTTAAATCAAGTTGCAAAATCATGTATGGGTCCATTTATGTAAATATACATGGGTACATAAATGCATTAATTTCACACCAAATTCTTAAAACTGATTTTTTCTAAAGAAAGTAAACTTCTAGGTGTGAGTTACATAAGGGAATACTGAAAGGGCACTGTCCCTTTTTATACTACATGTTTCTATAGAATTTATTTTGATAATAGTTTTGCTTATAAATAATGTAAAAGATATATAAAGATAGTTTTGCTTATAAATAATGTAAAAGATATATAAAGATAAATAAGAGGCAAGAGGATTAAAAAGATACATGGTTGAACATATGACCTATGAGATCCCGTTTAAGATTCTATGGCTTTTAGTTAATTCTTTTTAAACTATTGTTCACAATTTACACCTGCAGCAAAACAATAAGTTTAATTTTTCTGATATTAAATTATGCTATATACATAATTTTATACATGTTCCTCTCTGTACATTCACATTTACCTTCCACTCATGATGGCACTAGTTTAAAGCCAACTTCAAGTATGCTGGCTTTGGTCCCAGTGAGGTATGTGGTGTCCTTGCTTGCAACACCTGTTGCCTCCTTACCTGTAGAATGGCCTCCCTGGTAAGCCAAGGGGATCAATGAAAGCTCTTTCCAGGAACATCAGTTGGTCATTCATGATTCTCACTGCAATGGGACTTTGAGAACAAGAAACAATTATAACCGTGGAACTCTATTTTAAAATAATATTAAACTAGGATAAGGATGATGCTGCCAGTGTGCAGACCAGAATTTGAGTTGAATGCTTCTGAGTGTACACAGTTCATTCTGGTAACCGGATTGCTTTTCAAAATAGGGAGCTTTACATAGGAAACTTACTTGTTAAGATCAACTTCTGTAAGTCGTCTGTGAAAATCTAAAGCAGCCTCTGAGAAGTTTTTCACAGCAGAAAACAAGGAATCTTTTTTAAAAACAAAAGTAGAAGGGAACTGAGTTAAGCACAAGTGCTTCATATTTCTTTTCAGAGGTTCACTTTCCTACCCTCCCTATTCCAGGCTGGTATGACTGAGTACGTACTGAAACCATTTTGTTACTGAGCCTTCTTGCAGAACCATGGAAATTAGAAATTATAATAATAAGTAGTGTAGAAAATAGAAGGGGGCTAAATTGGTTCTTAAGGAAATAACTTTCAAGAGTCTAGGACATAATTCACACTGCTGTAAGTACAGTAAGTCTTTACTTAGCGTCATCAATAGGTTCTGTGACTTCAAATGAAGCAGTATATGTAACGAAACCAGTTTTACCACAGGCTATTTGATAGAAACCAGAGTTAAGTTCCTAATAAAACAACATTAAACAAAATGTTATTGGAGGACCTACTGTATAAGGTAAAAGCGTGGATCAGTTAACCTTGTATAACAGTTTCCACTGTTACTCACTGGTCACAAATTGCTAAAAAGTAATTCAGCAGAAGGAAATTGGGGCATTTAGAAAGAAATAGATTCTGGATAGCCACAGAACTATGAATAGCCATCTTGTATGCCCTGATAAGTCTCCAGTTTCATCTCTTCCTTTTCCCCATCACATAAACACAATTTTCTAAACTATCTTTGTTTCATTTTATTTCTACATCTTTGTACCCACTGCTCATTGTGACTTTCTGAAGATTACCAAGTCTTATGTAATATTCAGAAACCATTACTGACCTCTACTTCTGCCATAGTTCTCTGTTTATCCCTCTAACTTGTCCCTCTCATTTTATCTTCTCCTTCCTCACATGAGACTTTAAACTCTTTGAGGACCATAACTGTGTTAAACATCCTTTTACCTCCCAAGAAATAACAGTACTTGCTACATACACAGTAGACAGCTAGTACATATCTGATAATTTTGGTGTATACTAAGAATATATACTCTCAGAATAAAAAAAAAATGGTTACAATAAAACAGTAATTTACATAACATTTATGAGCAATAATTATTAGTCACCATTGTTTCTATAGATCAACTGATGCAACCTTGAAAACATGAGGGCTGTCCAGAATAAAATCCAGCCATAAATGCATCTATTTTTCCTATTATATGGCTGATACATTCTGGACAGCCCTCATATACTTTTTACTATTTCGCTCATAAGAAAACTAACGCATAGGAAGGTGAACTGACTCTGGATGATGAGCACACAAAACAACACACAGATGTATAGAATTGTACATTTGAAACCTATATAATTTTCACTCCAACAAATTTAATATTTTAAGGCAGAACTTAGCACATAGTTGGGTTAAGTAACTTTTCCAAGATCCCCCAGTGACAAAATATTAGAGCCAGAGTTTGAACCAGGAAACTGCTTCCAGACCCAGTGGCTACTACATTATATTACATGAGGGCTGTCTGGAAAAAAACCCAGCCATAAATGCTTCTGTTTTTCATATTACATGGCTGGATACTCTCCGGACAACCCTCATAGTTCATTCCTGTTTTATAAAAGATACTCCGTATAGAATATCAACCACAAAATGGCCAGATAAATAAGAATTCTTAAAACTGTATGAAAAATCCTCCATGTAGACAAACATTAAAAGATTTATGTAATAGAATTGGTTTTTTCCTACTTCTAAAATTTGGTATAAAACTGCATTTTTATAGTATTGTTCTACAACACAAATATTTTTAAGGTAGCAACAGAGAAAACCCAATGTTTGTAGCACTAACTTAGCAAAATGGATTCATCGTGCAAATCTCAAATCACATTCTTTGATAGATGTTAAAGTATTTTCTCTAGAAGTCAGAATAAGTGAAGCAGGGATAAATTCTAGGATGAAATAGTGTGCATTAGTGATAGGAAATGTTTTAAAATTCTAACTTAAAAATTATGACATACCTACTTAGTAATTTCTTACCAAATGATACTGCATAGTCTCTCAATTGTTGGTCATGTTTCTTGGATAAACTGGAGATACTTGTTGCATAGTTTTTCAAAGCTTTTGCATAGTCTTGAATATTGAAAGGAATGATTGGAGAGTCTGCAAGCTCATAAATCAGTGCTCCTCGTAGCTGAGCCACAGAAAGCTGTTTTTTAAATGTGGGGTCATAAAAATTCTCTACCAATTCGAACGTCTCATATATTGTGTGGTATACTGGGTAGCTGCTATACTTATCTGTTTTCTTAAAGAAAAAAAAAAGTGTGGGGTAAGGAGACCAAGTAGAGACAAACACTAAATATTCAAATTACAGTATTTTATGTAATCATAAAATATTTTATGTAATCATAAAAATTACAGAAAACCTGGGAAAGCTGGGATGGCTCAGCGGGTTAAGCGCTCACTTTGAAGCCCCGGGGACCAAGGATCGAATCCTGGCCTCGGCCCAGTTCCTGACTTGCACAGCCCTGTGCCCACCTGTGGAGTGAAACTATATGGAAAACTAATGTCAACTATGGAGACTGCTCTGGGACCTCCCCCTTCTCTCTGTCTCTGTTTCTGTCAAAAATCAATAAAATAAATCTTTAAAAAAAAAAAA
>PVKE010008506.1:0-27436 GCA_004027555.1 Craseonycteris thonglongyai
TTGGCTGGGCCTTTTTGTTGAGAAATCCCCAATATCAGTCTCTGGCAGTCTTTTTGTTGGTCGGAATCTAGAACTTGCTACTAATAGTGTGGGCCATGACCGGAATTACTTGGAAGTTTGTTAGGTATAGAACATCGGGCTCCCACCCCAGAGCTGCTGTTCACAATCTGCTCTTTACAAACATCCCTTAGATCTTCCATCATTTACGTGGAATGCCTAAGCCTGAGCATCAGCATTCTTGGAGGTCAGTGGGGTTTGGGACACAGGGCAGGTATTTCCACATTGAGAGGACAATGTTTTCACCACTTTCACCACTGCTTGATGCTGTAGTCAGTTTGGGATGCCATAACAAAGACCAGACAGGATGATTTCAACAACCCACATTACTGCTCACAGCTCCCGAGGCTAGGAAGTCCAAGATCAAGGTGCCAATAGATTTGGTATCCAGTGAGAACTCTCTTCCTGGTTTGCAGATGAAGCTTCTTGCTGTATCCTCCCATGTTCATCCCATGGCAGAGAGGGAAATCTCATTTTCTTTCTCTTTTCAAAAAGGTACTAATCATACTTATTAGGGCCACACCCTCATGATCTAATCCAATCCTACTTATCTCCTGAAGGTCCCACCTCCGAATACCATCACATTTAGGATTAGGGTTCTAATATCTGAATCTGAGGGTGGGGCCTGGGACACAAATATTGAGTCCATAGTACTTGGTGTCCCCTCTGCTTTGCCTTTACCAGATAGTAAGCCTCCAGCTGTTAGCTAAAGTTTGCTCATCTGGTGGGTTAGCTACTACCCTCTTAAGTTTGCCCCTCCTCTCCCGCTATTTCCAATGGAGCTGGTAGACCTAATCTCTGAGCAAACCAACTTATTTTTCTGACAGCTAGAATTTTGTCAATCTTCTTTTTTCTTCCATTTTATATTTGTGGGGCTTATGGCATTTAACATTCTGATTTTCGCAAGTTTTATAGCAAGAGCAGGAACAATGTATAGGTGCATTTCACTATTTTTAAACCAGAGATAGACTAATCTTTAAAATTTCTCTGACTCTTAAATACCATGTTCTGGGGAAGCTGGGATGGCTCAGTGGGTTAAGCGCTCAATTTCCAGTGCCGGGGACCAGGGATCGAATCCTGGCCCCGGCCCGTGTGGACCCATATGCTGAACTGGGGAGTTCCCCCAGTTCAGTTCTCTCTCTGTCTTTGTCTCTGTATCTCTCTCTCTCTCTCTCTGTCTCTCTCTCTCTCTCTCTCTCTCTCTCTCAAAAATAAATAAATAAATAAATAGATGAATAAAAATTAAAAAAAAATACCATATCCTGATTTCCCTATTTTTTGTATAGACTAAATGTCTCGTTATTTGTTTGTTCTAGACTAGATGTCTTGTTATTTGTTGGTTCATCTAGTTGTTTCATTATAATTTGTTTTTACACCACTGCTGAAAAAACACCTGAGGTTTTTTTACATGAACAACAAAAAATGCTATGTGAAAAAGGATTTATTTGTGTAGAATCTTCCTCTCTATGTATTCTTTTGGGGGGAGGGGGGGCACATCATAGAAAGAAGTTTTAGTGCTCAAGTTTAACTGCAAGCTAGTTCCAAGGTCAACGTAAATTGACACTAGCAGAATTCAGTGTACTTAAGGATAGGAGTGTTTCAGAACCACAGCAACATCTTGTGTGTTTTATTTCTCTTTTTAACCTTCAGTAATTACTTGGCATTTGAACAGGATTTTAAATAAAATGCAGTCCATCAATCATAATTTTACATAAAATTAGCCCTTTAAAAATTATGATTACAACTGAACCTATCTGGTGAGTCATAATGCAAATTGGAGGCTTGAGAGGCATGTGAATTATCACAATGGCAGGTTATTGGTCACTCAGCAAACTGTCGATTACAAGATAAGTTTTCATAATTATTGTGTTTTATATCTATGGAAATGACTGAACAAGAACCTGGTAATACTGACTATCATTACTCACCAGCATTTTCTCATATATATGTACGTGAGTATGAGTGTATGTATGCAGGTCGAATAGGAACCACATAAAATACTCCTTAACAAAAGTTCAGTTTTGCAGGCTAGAAATTACTGCTACACTTTAACATAGTAATGAATAGAAGTGGGCATTTAGCCTCAAGATGCATTAACTTGGTTTAACCAATGTTTCCTGAACTTCATTTGCTATGGAGAGTCCTATCAGAATGAGAAATTTGGGACTTTTTTCTCTTAGTAAGCTCTCCCAGATTCAGCAAACAGCTTTGCACCACCCATTAGTATAGTTGTACGTTATTAGTTGTGACATAGTTTCATTCCACACAGGTGGATATGGGGCCCCATGGGGCCAGAACTGAACTGGGGACTCCCCACATGGAAGGTGAGAACATTCGCTGCTGAGCCATCTTGGTGGTTACCAGTTGTGCCTCAGTTCCTCCCTCATATGGGGCTGCATGGGCCAGGACCAGGAATCAAACACGAGACCTCGCAATTTTTTGACAAGTGCACAACTGCTGAGCTATCCCACATCCCCAGCATGGCATTGATTTTTAAGGACCCACTGCAGAAGGAGAGCAAAGCAGAAATCTTACATGCCGTTATCATTAGTCCTAAATAAAGGGTGTCCCAAAATTCACGCAAGATTTGAATTTTGCTTTGTTTGTGCACTAAAGTGTTGCCAATGAAAAAAAAAGACAGCGTGACAGCTGATAGTTTAGGGTTATTAAAAATGGAGCGCTACACGAAAGAACAACACGTTTTCCTTGTTGAACAAAGAAAATGTACAATTTTTAATTATAAACCTGTTTTCTATCAAAATTACTTCTTGCGTGAATTTTGGGACACCCTTTACATGAGTGGACTGTACCTTGACTTTGGGCTACAAATGACAAGGGCATGTTCCTCAACAGAGTCAATGCATTCATTTTTCTAACACTGTGCTTCTTGATAATCCTAAAATCAGGGAGTCATCTTAGGTAGTGCTTCAGAATCTTTTTCCTTGAGGGGAAAATAACAAGGCTTCACATGACTAATTTTGATCCTGGAGTCTCTGAGCAGTCATTTTTGACTGATTTGTGATAGATACAATTCAGAAACATCCCTTCTTCTTTTAGCCATTTACAAGTCTAATATTGCAGTATCCTGGTTCAATCATCACCTTTACAATCATTTTTCTTCTTGTCATAGATTCCTGACTTATTTCATCTGTAGGACAGACTGCTCTTTGCAACACAATCCAGTAATACACAGCAATGCCTGTCTGATTTTATTTCTTCAGTTTCAATTCAGAAGAGCAAACTTAATCTGTATGTTTTTATATAGGATTACAAATACATTTCTTAGATCATTTAAAAATAGAAATCACTATGTTGTTTTGTATACTAGAAACTAATAAAAAAGTTAGAAATCATGGTCACTAGCTGTATTGTTTTTATGGACAACAGCAAGACTTTTGTAATAGACTTTATGTTTTAGAATATATTTAGGATCACAGCAAAATTGAGCAGAAGGTACAGAGATTTTCCATGGACCTCCTTCCCCCACACAAGTACAGCCTACCTCACTTCTAGCATCCCCCATCAGAGGGTAGATTTGTTAGAATCCATGAACCTATCCTAATACATAATTATCACCCAAAGTCCTTAGTTTGCATTAGGATTCACCATTGGTATATATTCTCTGATGTTGGACAGATGTACAGATTAATGTATCCATTCTTCTAGTATCAAGGAGTAGTTTCACTGCCCTAAAAATCCCTTGTGCTCCATCCATCTCTTCATCCCTCCCCCTCCCCTTACTTCTGTCAACTGATCTTCTTACTGTCTCCATAGTTGTGCCTTTTCCAGAATGTCAAATGGGAATCATACAATATGCAGCCTTTTTTAGGCTGGCTTCTTTCACTTAGTAATATGCATTTAAAGTTTCTCCATGTCTATTCAGGGCTTGGTAGCTCATTTTTGTTAGCAGTGAATAATATTTCATTGTCTGCATGCAACACAATTTATGCATTCATTCACCTACTGAAGGACACCTTGGTTTTTGTTGTTGTTGTTCATACATTAAGAAAAGAAAACCTTCTTTAATAGTATTGGTGGATACAAAACAGAAGATTGCAAGAAACTAAACTGTGCAACCCTCTTTAACAATGTCATTCATTTTGCCAAGGGGACATTGAGTCATTATACAGTATTATTATTGGTAATATTATCAGTATTATTGAACAAAGAACTACAGATCTGTAAAGTTGATTCATCTCTACGAACAGCAAGTCTGCTAAAACTTAAATATATTATAAGAAGTTTATATCAGCCTGTGCTTTTTTAAGCCCATTTATATGGGATTTAGTATATTTCTTCATGGGGATCACTTTGTCATGTATATAAATATAGAATCACTATCATGTATACCTGACACTAATAGGATATTGGATGCCAACGATACTTCAATATAACCAATTTAAAATAAAGGTGTTTATATCACATTTAGTGATAACGATGCTCTTCTAAGCATCATGTCTCTTCAGGGGACCCTCACTTAATCATGAGAAAGTTCGCAGTCTTTACTGCTTACTGAGAGAATCACGTGATATGAGGACCAGTAGTAGATGTGATAGCAGTCAGGTCTGCAGTGGGTAATTGCAGGATTCTATTCCTTTTTCTCAATCTACCAAACCAGGAAAGAAGACGTGCTATTTATCTTGTGAAAGACAAAGAGAAGCAAGAAGCAGTTTTCTTCCATTTTGTACGTGTGCCTACATTGATATGTGTGGCTTTCAAATGTTTTTTATTGTTTTTGTTTTGTTTTATGAGGACAGATGGTGACTTGACTTCTTGGGTGGTCACAGTTGAGTGGAAGCATTGGCCCCTGAACTTGAACGATGTGCTGTAGAGTGGACAAAGGCATGAGGTGCTTCCCTGACTCAGTCATTTCAGCACTCCCATCCCAAGCTGACACCCAGTGATGTTAGAATACGTCTGCAGTTTTGTTTTGTGCTGCCAGCCATTCCATTAGAGGTTTTCCTTTGATTCCTATTGGTATTTTCTGGAGTCGTAAGTATAACATGGCTCTTCTAGCACCTTTCCACTCAAATATGGTCCATAGACAACAGCAGAAACCTAGGCCCCATTCTGGACATGCAGGGTCAATATCTGCATTTTAGCCAGCTCCTCTCCTTCCCCCTAGGTGACACCGGTGCCTATTTGAGCAACCGAGTCCTAGATTTCCTGAGTACCTTGTTCGTCCGTCAGTCCAACCATTAATCCCAATATTTACAATAAAAAAGGCAGCCCTCAACTACAGGGTAATACATCAGTACAAATTTTCACTGTGGTGGGGTCCAGCAAGTCGTCATAAGATTATATATTCCTGTGATTGTCAAAGTGATGGATAGGAAAGAACAGAAGATTCATATATGCATCTCTAAAAAGGTAAAATTTAAGTTCCCAAAAGAACTTAGGCCCCCATTATCTCTAATTTTCATTGTGTTCTTTTAACCCAGGCCCCCCCCCTTTTTTTTTTTTGCAATGGATATGGACACCACCCTAAAAGGTCTGAGGTTGACATGGGGTGGGGACACTTGTGAAAGGAATGGATACTGGCGTGGCAATGAATAGGCTCGTGACCCCGAGCAGCCCATTTGGCCTTAGTATGGAAGCAGGAACTGAACCCGACTTCTGAAGGCCAGGTTCAGGTGTCAGCCAGCCAATGACTGATGGTAGAACTTCAAACAAGACACTGTACCCAATTACAATTGAATTGCTTCACTTAGACACTTGGAGCAGTGATCGTGCCTCACATATCTCAAGAGCTAGTGTGAAAAACAAAGTTGGTAATAGATTAGAAAGCACTTCTCAAAGTGGGGAAGGCAGACAAAGAGTAAAGATAAGGTTCCAAATATTTGAACAAATTTTTTCCATTTCAGAATCAAATAAAAAATAATATCCACAGACTATTTTATGTTTTCCTTCATATTCCACATATGACTTTGAAAGGTGTCCTCAAAGTGAGAACATATGACCTTGAACTCCAGAGGCACAGAAGAAATAGAATTCTTCAGTATTATATTGACAGCAATGTCTCCAGGTATAGTTCTCTGTCTGCCTCCTAGTCACTGGGGTTTTTGTGACGGGCATGGGTTTCAGGAATCTCTTGGAACCGAATGGGATTCTGATATATTCTGAAGTTTGAGAAACTAGTTTGAGTGGGTTTTCACTGATAATTTTAGGGAAAAAATGTAGAAATTTTACTGAAGTTTAACTTGTAGGCCTTTGGTTTAAAACAGCGAACTTTAGTTTCCTTTCCATATTTACTCTTGTAAAAGAAATTGTATATCTGCCTTTTTTATTTTTTTTCTGAGATGATGTTATCTATGCATTCATTCCAACAACAACAACAACAACAACAACAAAATGTATTGAGCATCTCCTAGAACTGTGAAGGTCTGTTATCGGTCCAGGAAACCAACTTTATTAATGCTTGCATTTCTAAGCTTATCAGGGTAATAAATACATTTAAAATGGTCTTTGGTTAGAATTCTGTTAGAAATGAGAACTTCTATGTTTATGGACAATAATCCACCCTACATTTTGAAGTATTTCCTCCCCTATTCTTGTTTTTTATTTTATTTTAAGCCAAAATTGCTTTTGTCTTTACCTATTGGAATATTAAACAAAGAACTATGGGAATAGAATAAATCAGGTTATTTTGTTCCTCCATGCCACAACCTTGATGCATAGAATTTAAATGTATGTTCTCCTCTGGTGGAGGTTATGTTGTAGTGCATAATTGCAGATTGGTGTTATTCCTTTTTTCACATAGCAAATTTGCTAATGATGTTACATGTGGAAAATTCATAGTCAGAAATTTCCTATGTCTTACTAAACACATGAAATGGAAAATGAATGATCCTAGACATTTGAATTGTTAATCATCTGGCAGCCTGATTACTTTTTTTTTGGTCACAGCCAACTCTATGCTAGCTGACTCAGGGGAATTTGGTCACAGCCGACTCTTTATGCTAGCTGACTCAGTCCCTTATGGAATGTGTTAGCCTTTAAAGGATAGTTGAATAGCTTCAGAATAAAAGCATGCATTTTTTTAACTTTTATCTGTTGAGCCTAAGGTGATGAAAACATGTTATACTTCTACAAACTATTCTGAAGACAGTAGTGGAGGTGCTCTTTTGAAAACACATGTCAGATAATACCCTTTCCTGCTTAAACTTCCAGTGTCTTTCCAACTTTGTCAGAGTGAAATGCAACTTCCTTACGCCAGTCAAGGCCCTGTGTGATCTTCCTACTCACTTCCCCAGGCTCCTCTCAGGCCACCTATTCTGGCTCCCTCCACCCAAGGAACACTGGTACTCCTTCCACTTCTGCAGTGGAATGCTCATTCTCGCTTGTGCATGTGCTCTGGCTGCTTCTGCCACATGCCTCTTCTATGTATAGGCACTCCTCATTTAACTACCTCCTTGCATTCCTTTCACTAAGTTGTTAAACAAATCGACCAATAAGCGAGGAGCTTAAAGGCAGATGTATTGTGGTTTGTCATGGTACCATAGAGTATGTATTTTCAATAGATATCGTGTGACATGACACTTATAAAGGGAATATGTAGTCTTGTGTGATTGCAAATGCTTCATGTAGTGAGTAATAACAACTGCAGTAATAAGATAGACTGAGAAAGGGGATTCCTCGTGAACTGGTTGTAAGTCTGAGTTGTCATTACACAGGTGAGTCCTTAAGTGAGGAGAGGTTGTACTGGGAAACCGTTAGAGAGGTTGAAGCTGGCAAGTCACATGTTCTGATTTATGAATAAATGAATGAATGAATGAATGAATTTACAATTAGTTGAGGAGAAAGCATGTTTTTCTTATGCAGGAACCTAGATAGGCATTTTGCAAAGTGCTTGGAAATATTTTAAATGTCTGATATTGGGAAATGTATTATGGACTGGTACAAGGTTTATAATTGTACCCACAGTGGAGTTAAACATGGTAGAGTTAGAATTAGCATTCTGAGGGTTGACCTGAATCTAAGCTTAGAATTGGAAATTTACATATAAATAGAAAATTAAATCAGTTTCCTAAACAGGTATTTTTGAACACCCAATAACAGGTTAACAAATTTAAGGTTTATACAAACACACAGAATATTTTTGACTTAATTTTAATTAAATTTCATAAAGTATTTGATTGATAAGTGAGAAAGGAAGAAAGCATTGTCTTGGCATTCTAAATAGCATTGAAAGATACTGATAGCTTAAAAAAAAACCATCCCAGACTGCGGGTCTGTTACCCAGCCAAGTGATTCATAACAAAAGGCAGGTTAAAGCATTTCACTCCAGAGCAGTGTGAGATGTGAGCCATTCTATAAAGGTAAAGAAAGAACAAGCTGATGTGGTTCTTCTCTTTATTCACATGCCATTCTTTATAAGCAATTTACTTGAAAGTTTGTCTGAGAGCATTTTGCTTTCCCTACAGGGAAATGTGAATGAAAAGTTTCTGTGTAGAATTAAAATAGCTTATTCTGTGTTCATTTACTCTAGAAGAGACACAGGAGTGTTATATCTGAGTGGGTCTGGAGTTCCAGTCAAGTTGTGATTTCTGTGCATGAACATCAGAAGTGCTCGTGGCCAGTTATCACCAGTTTTTGAAGTGGGATGTGGTTAGGAGGGAAATATATATACATACACACACACACTTGTATATAGTTCATGGATATATCGCTTTTTCAATTTTTGTTTTTCAAGTAATACCATTTTTAAGTTTATATTAATTGAACTCTAAATGGAATAAAGCCATTACCCAGGTTTCAGTGTGGACAAAAAGGACAACTAAGGTTAATACCGTTTGGTTAGAGAGTCTAGAAAGACGACCCCAGACCCAGACACAGGGCAAGCCACAGCAGGTCACAGTTCCACAGAATAACCACATATAAGATAAATATAAGACAAGTCTGCTTGTCTCCCAAGGACACCTCTCTGCTTTAACCCACCTCCCAAATTATTTTTACACCCCGCTGCCACCATTCTTCTAAAGACCTATAATTAATGCCTCTCCACTTTCCTCTTTCCTTTTCCTAGGTTGTCAAAAGGCTTGTCTAGCTTTTCAGTGTAGTGTGTATTCCACCTCCCATTATCATATTTTTACACCAGCTTAATACCCTTAGTATTAAAGATTCTTTCCTTTTGGTATCTATGGTGTTGTAAATACATATTTGGATTTAAATTGAATGGAACTTAAATATTGAAGTACATGCGCCATCCTTCTTTACTCTAGGTTTTTTTCCCCCTGATATTTGATTTTTTTTTTTAAGATTTATTTTTATTGGTTTTTGACAGGCAGAGAGACAGATAGAGAGAGACAGAGAGAAGGGGGAGGGCCCAGAGCAGTCTCCATAGTTGACAGCATTAGTTTTCCATATAGTTTCACTCCACAGGTGGGCGCGGGGCTGTGCAGGGCAGGAACTGGGCTGGGGGCTCCCACATAGGCCCCGGCAAGAACTGAACTGGGGGCACAGCCCAGTTCAGCATATGGGTCCGCACGGGCTGTGGCCAGGATTCGATCCCTGGTCTCCGAGGCTGCAAAGCGAGCGCTTAACCCACTGAGCCATCCCAGCTTCCCCTTGATTTTTTTTATTGTAGTTTTTTTGTTAACAGAAAATAGGAGGAAGAGTGCAAAATGGTATCTTACATTTTATATCCTATTTCCTGTTCCTTGTTCTATCTTGTTTAAAAACTTAGACTCCTGTCATCAAATGATTACGTACACGTTTTATCCTTATGGCCTTTATTAATGGTGAATATATTTAATGCTTTTTGTTCTTGCTTTGAAACAGCTTCGCCATTTATATAACTTATTGTTGGGTTTACCCATCATATAAGCCTACCCTCCATTTGTTGGAATTTTGAAGACTCAATGGTTTTGAAAGCCTTTGAATGTCTTACTGATAATTAGGAAAATACAGAATTAGAAAATGTCTGGTATGCATAGCTTTCAAGAAAGATGAGGGGAAGCTGGGATAGCTCAGTGGGTTTAGCACTCACTTTGCAGAGCCGGGGACCAAGGATCGAATCCCGGCTCCGGCCCGAGCAGACCCATGTGCTAAACTGGGGAGTTCCCCCAGTTCAGTTCTCTCCCTGTCTCTGTATCTCTCTCTCTGTGTCAAAAACAATAAATAAATAAATAAATAAATAAATAAAAATAAAAAAAGAAAGATGAGGACATTCCAATAATTTATGAGAATTTGAACCCTTTTATTAAACAACTTCCTCCTGTGCTCTTTTTATGGATCTTTTCATTCATTCATCAAATATTAAATACATACTTCAGTGTACCAAATTTTATTCTGTGAAGTTAAAGTATAAAGATATATAAAATATAGTCTCTTGAGGTAGAAATATAATTAAATGAAGAATAGGAATATAGAAAAAGGAGCAAGTCTAAGCAATTGGCATATTTTGGGGGGGACTTCTCTTTTTATATGGATATATAGAGAGATTTAGTTCAATTTAGTTCAATTTAGTACATTCATAGTGTTTTGCGTCCATCACCTCTATCAACAGTACATTTTCATCACCCCAACCTGAAATCGTACTCATTAAACAGTAATTCCTCATTATTCTCCCTTTTAAGTTTTTGGTAACCTCTAGTCTATTTTCTGTGTCTATGAATTTGATACCTGTAAGTACCTCATATAAGCAGAATTATGCATTATGTATACTGTCATGTCTGGCTTATTCCCCTTAGCATAATGTCTTCAAGATTCACCCATATTATAACATGAATCAGATCTTCATTCCTTTTTATGGTTGAGTAATATTCTGTGTTATACACACACACACACACACGTATATATATATACATACATATACATACATGCATGTACATACATACCACATTTTGTTTATCCATCTGTTTATTTATTCAACAAATATTCATTTGTTTATTCATCCGTTTATAAACACTTGAATTATTTCTGTCATTTGTCTGATGTGAATAAAATAATATTACTATGAACATTGGTGTACAACTATTTGTTTAAGTGAGGGGTTACTTTTTATTTGAAAATAAATTTGGATTTAAGAAAAGATGCAGGATAATACAAATACCGTGTTTCCCCGAAATTAAGACATCCCCCGAAAATAAGACCTACATACAGTTTTGCCTCTCGCTGAAATATGTATAAGGCATCCCCCCGAAAATAAGACCTAGCGCATCTTTGGGAGCAAAAATTAATATAAGACACTGTCTTATTTTTGGGGAAACAGGGTAGCTCTTGCGTATCTTTTAACCATACTCAGAATGTTAACATTTTGTCCAGTTTGCTTTATCATCTCTGCTATCATCCATACTTTTTTCTTAACTAAGTTGTAAGTTATAGAAATCATATCTATCTATCTATCTATCTATCTATCTATCTATCTATCATCTATCTATCTATCTATCTATCTATCTATCTATCTATCTATCTATATAAAGAGATATTTAGTATATGGCATCGTCTTCAAATTGTATAACTTGGGATGGATAAAATATGTTAATAATCTCACTATTCCGTTCTAATCTCAGATGATGCATTACTTTAGTATTATTATATTTGAGCCAATATTTTCAGCCCTTTTGGTAGGAACTAAAATATTTATAATGACACATTTCCAAACTAGTTTTAGCTTGTTAATGCCATATTTAGATGTCTGGCAATGTAAAACCAGTTTACTATGCTTTACTCTGAGTAACACTAACCAAACAACACAACAATGCCTAGGAGAAGCTTAACAGAATATAGAATTTTAAGAAAATAAGCAAATATTTGTAAAGTATGTTTTGAACTTCCCATACAAAAGGTGGTATGCTATTATTTTATCTCTTAGGCTAATAAAAATGATGTTATAGATCAGAGAAAATACTTGATTTCTACTTTAATAAGGAATTTGCTTATTAAACAGAAATGCCTGATTAAAGATAAAGAAATAGGTATACTCTTTTATTTATTTATTTATTATTGTTTGAGAGAAGGTGAAAGATAAAGAGGGCGAAGAGGGGAGGACCCAGGCAGACTCCGTAGTTGTACATCATTCGTTGTAACATAGTTTCATTCTACACACTTGGATGGGGTCAGCTTGGGGCAGGAACCTCTGAGCTATAAGCACCTTCACCGCTGAGCCATCTTGGTGGTTATCAGTTGCACCCCAGTTCAGCATATGGGGTTTGCATGGGCTGGGGCCGGGATTCAATCCCTGGACCTCACAGTTGCAAGGCAAGCACTCAACCACTGAGCTATTCCTGAAACCCCAAGTTATACTTAATTTTTGTGTGTAAAACATTTTCTCCGGAAGATACAATGGGCTTTTATGATATAAGTGGTACAATCAGATAAAGGTAGATTTCTTTTTACAGCAGTAGGAGCAACCATCAATAAAATGTTTTCACAGGGGTCTTCTGAAGGCAGAAAAGCATTTCTTCCACTTTTAGGGAGTGTTTTTTCCAAGGGAATATGCTGAAAATAAAGATGTAGAAAACGATGTTTGTTGAGTTTTATCTGCAAACATAATCCTTCTATCTTTCCTTAAAAGTCAGAATGGCTCAAAAGCAACTGAACAACTTAATATTCTCATATGTTAGGGAAAATTGTGTCGATTTCAATAAAATTGTTTCTGACACTTATATGATAAACTATTTCCTGAAAATTGTTTATAAATTGAGTTTTTACTAAATCAAACATTAAAAAAAAATTATAAAACAGTTTCCTGTTCCACAGAAAAGATTGGAATAAGATAATTGAAAAGAGAAAGAAGAAATGGAAATAGCATGAAAAACGTTGACTCATTAGCAACCAAAAAATGTAAATTAAGAAACAACTTGACCAAAAATCTGTCACGGAAGTTTGAAACCCATTAAAACAATTTAATAAGAAAAATGTAAATTAAAATAGTGAGAGTCCATTTTTCCCCTAACAAACAAACAAAAAAAAAATTTTTTTTGAAAGGCACCATTAAGTGATTGATGAAAATATAAAATGACCATCTTCATGTCTTGCTGTTGAGTGTAGAAACCTATGTAGTCTGAGTACAGTAGTGTATGGATTCCTTTTTTAAAATTTGTTCATGAAAAAGAATTAAGGCTGCTCACAAAAATTAAATCGCTAGGATCAACCTAAAAGTTCAACAGTTAAGGATTAGATTGTTTGCGGTAGGCGCTAGTTATTTTTAAATATAGTCAATAACATAGATATTTAGTATGTAGTTCTGACATAAACAAGTTATACACACATATATGCACAACTATCCCCCCACACACTTATTCTTTTTGGTACATGGACATGTACAGACCAGCAGAGAAATATCCAGGAAGGATATTCACTAAGGTGATAACTAACTGTTCACTGCATCTAGAACTAAATAATAAGTATTTAAAATTTTTTCCAATTTTTAAAAATAATTTAATTTTCCAAGTTTTGCTATTAGAATAAAGATAATATTTTAATTTAATGCCCTTCAAGCTATTTATTCTATAATATGAATAATGATTTTAAAATAAAATGGAGAGATGCTTACTATGAGGAAATTGTGTAAAATCCATCATGCATGGATTTTTGGGACTGGAGCAAGATTTCTAAAATCCACGATTCTCAGATATTGCTTACTTGTGAAGTAAAGGAAAGAAAAATTCTTGCTTTAGTGTTGTCCTAAGCATTAGTGAATATATAAAATAAATTTTTTGGCGATACTCTGGCAAGCAGTTGTCCAATAATGAAAGTCATAAGTTTGTAATTATTTGTGTGGAATTCAGATATTTTTCTTGGTCAATAGAAGGGAAGTTTCTGATAAATGTGTATTGTACTATGTGCTTAAAGCACAGGCCTTTTCAGTATATCTGGAATTTGTTTGTAAGAGTAAAAAACCATTTACAAAAAGGTAATTTGAGAATAAAGAGAGAATGAAGCATTTGAATTGTGAAAGCACCAGAGTTCTACTAATCTGTAAGTGGTTGAAAGATTACTTTAATTTTCCCTCTCCCTTTGGTGGCTTAATCAGTAGCTGATAGTATGTATTGTTCAGGAATATAGCACAGGAATTGAAGTCTAATTTTAGGACAGTTTTTCTTGTCTTTATTTTATTTTTTAATGTAATTTTGTTGATTGTGGTATATTTACAAAGTTAAATGTGTAATCAGCATAAATATATGCACTCATGCAATTTAATTAGGAATCTTATTTAGGAAAGTAATGACAAAATTCAGACATTCACAACATTTTTCAATTTTTTGCAAACCTTATTTTAAAACTGTTATTTGAATGAAAGAGGTTAATATTTAAGTTTACATATTCCCCGCCCCCCCCAAAAAAAGTAAAAAATCATGTTAAATCCAGTGGAATAAAATCTAGTATTAAAACTATGAAACAGCATATAAAAGGCCAAAATCTCTTAACTACTTATATGATCTTTAACTTTGCTTCTCATCATTTTCCCATTTTTTTTATTCTTTTTTGTTCTGATTTATTTTTATTTTTCAATTATTTTCTCAATTTTTTGGCATGAATCCTTCCATTTCTGTGAAAGAGGGTATTCAGAATATGATTCATTTTTTGTTTTTGTTTTTAACTAAAAATCATAGGTTTGTATAGGGAAATATTTTCTTATCAACATTTTATGACATTTCAACTCTAATACTAACTTGAGTTAATCATAAGGGGAACTAGGTAAGTGGATAAATTATGCACATAATCAGCTAGTAAATACTCAAATAATTAATGAAGCAAATACACTTTTGTAAATAAAGTATTCCATATTTAAGTATAAATAACAAAGTGTCAGTTTGGTTTAAAGAATTGTATGCTTTCTGCTGTAAATAACATTATTTATGAATCCTTGCTTCACAATGCTTTTGATACTCAGAAGCATAAATCTTTCCTGTGATATTTTTTCATAGAACTTGTAATATTTTTTGGAGTTATCAAAGCTAAGTAGTTTTGCCCATTGCTTTGTGGTTTTAAAGTTGTGTGAAGGTATATTTTATTAAATATATGAATTAAATGTGAGAACTAGAATAACCAGGGGAAAATTACTTTCACTTGCTGTAGTAATCTCTCTGAACATTTTAAAGGACTTTAAAGTAATAGTGTTTTAACACTGGTCTTCTATTTGATGAAAATCATATATAGAAAAAGAGGTGAGAAAAGTATAGGAAATTGCACAGAAATTGGCAGGGCTGCTTCTAAATTTTCTGAAGAAATAACCTAACATATATAAGTATTCAAGGATAAGAATTTTAAGCAGTGAAATAAGATTATCTTAAAAAAGAGCTGCCATGATGGAAAATGCCAGGTCACCACCCCAACTATGTCATAATTTATTCCAGGGAAACAGACAGCCTGAACAACCTGGGTAGTTTCAGTGAATAATTATTATCATAACTAAAAAGAGCACCAAGATGAGTAAATGATGCCCCCCTTGACTAAGCTCATGGTAGTTTATAGAAGAGTGAGATTTAGTCAACAATTATAATATAGTAGTCTCTCCGTTAGTCAGCACCCATGGGGATTGGTGGATGTCAGATAAATGGAAGTAGACACTCAATTAATGGGCACTCATGCCGGATAAATGTAGTATCTGTATTATTTCTTTGATTATTTTGGGGGGGGCCGGTTGCTTGAGAGTCTTGGTTGCTTGGGTTCTAGTTAATGCAAAGTCTACTATATAATGAAAACACAGCACTAGGTTTGAGTGAAGTTCTGTGAGATCACATTAAAATAACTCTACCTAGGAAAATGATATACTGGTAGTGATGAAAGGCTTTGCCAAGTCAGAATATTTGAACTTTACCTTCAAAAAGTAGAGACTTAGGGCTATTTTTCTCTCACTATAGAAGCAGCACATTGTAGTGAATGTGTAAATCAGAGATATGTCAAAGAAAAAAACAAAAACTAGCTGCTTCCACCTTGCATAACACAGAAAAATACTAGTAACACTAGAATGTATTACTGTCTTTTTTCTTTTGTGTATTTGCATATATATATATATATATATATATATATATATTCTTCTTTTACCCAATTTAAAGCCTGTATGCATAGTTTTCCATACTTATTCATAAATCTTTTTACACATCTAAGAATATCCATAATATCAAAGCCTAGAAGACTTAACTATTGATTGAAAAATTTCTCATAGAACAATTTTATTGGAACTTCACTACCAATATTAGATAATACAGTACTTGCTTCAAAAATTCTGTCAAATACTGACAAATAGTATTTTACAATAAATCTATGTGACTGTAGTGAAAAAATAATTGTATTTTATTGTATTTTCTTCAACTTCTTATAATGTAAAAAAAAATTTTTATATATTTACTAGTATTTGTATTTGTGTTTTTTTGTTTTTTTTTGTTTTTTTGGTTTTTTGTTTTGTTTTGCTGTGAATTATCTATTCCTGGCATTTGCCCATTTTTAAAAATGAGGACTAATCTCTTTTAAAATTTATTGGTATATATATTGGTGTCTTATGTTTGTATATATATTAAGATAAACCATATCTGATTTCCATTTTGTAGACCAACTATTGAATAAATATACACAATATTAATCATGATATGTGCTATTGATGTTGTTCTTGCCAGTCTTTGAAATTTATATAAAGCTGAAAATAGGACCACTTTACTTTTCTGTGCAACAGTCTTGAATGGTTTTCTATTGCATTTGTATGCTTTGTTTAATGACTGAGTCTCCAACTTGAGTATCTAATGACAATATTTAGTTTATCCCATAGTTTTCAACCCTCACACAGAAGGAAGCTCATAAATACAGATTTTGCAGTTGCTTTTTTCACTTATGTCCTGCTGTCATACTCAGCATTGAACAACGCATAATTTTGGGTCAGTCCTAATGGTCACAGACCAGGCCATAGGACTGAGTCCAGACTTAGAGGCCCCTTAGTTGCGGGAGTATGTGGAGGGCAGTGCTCTTGTCTTTCAGGGAGGTGGAGGGCTGGGGCATAGATAACCTGTTCATTTGTTCAGATTCAACTTCAGAACCACTTGGTCAGATTTCCGAAAAATATTCCTGGTTTTGATTCTAAGAACATGGCATGTCTTCCTCCTACTAAAGTTATGTATTAATAAAGAAATGTAGGCCCACAAGGTTGAATAACTTGCCTGGGGTATCACAGTGACAATATTCGGCCTATAATTCTGTAAAAAATAAGCAGTAGAGGTAATTTTGTGATGAGGAAATTGTAGATGTTATTGACCTCTTGTCTAAGTCCACGCAAGTCTCTAAAGGGCACTTAACCTATAGATTTGGGGGCTATTTTGATAATGATATGATTTGCTTGATTTAAATGGAATAAAATACATGAGGGGAGGCTGGGATGGTTCAGTGGGTTGAGAGCTTGCTTTGTAGCCCCAGGGTCCAAGGATAGAATCCTGGCCCTGGTCCATGCAGGCCCATGTGCTCAGTTCAGTTCTTGCTGGGGCCCACGCAGGAGGCCCCCGGCCCGGCTCCTTCCCTGCACAGCTCCGCACCCACCTGTGCAATTAAACGATGTCAAAAACTGATGACGTACAACTGTGGAGACTGCTCTGGGCCCTTCCCCTTGTCTCTCACTCTGTCAAACAATAAAAATAAATCTTTAAAATAAATAAATAAATAAAGTAAAATACATGAGTATCCAAAGCATAAGCTGATAGAAATACGTGTGTAGGTTTTCACCTGTGGTCATTGGCTATGTCAACCTTGGCTCAACATTGGGCCATTATAGATTCTGACTCCACAGACTGAATAGGGGCTGGTGAAAATATGCAACGGGATAGAATCTATCAGACATCTGGCAGCCATGATTTAATAGAAGACCCTCAGTGATTTAGGCCCTTGGCATTTGGACATCAGCTTTGACACTGGGCACCATTACAACAATTGATTCCATCTGGCGTGTTCTGGTTCAGAGGGCTCAGATTTTCCATAGAGAGGCTACTGACCATGGCTGGTCCTTGTTTACAGAATTTTCCCTCTCCCCCTGGCTGTCAGAGTTCATTTTTCATGCCTTGGGACTTAACTTTCAGTGCAAAGCCCTCAGTCTAAAATCAGCAATTCCCAATATAGGACACAAGGATAGTTTAGGATGGCTAATGATAGTGGAAGTGTTAAAAATAGTTTACCAAATAAGTTTTAGTTATTTTATGGTGCTATGGAGACTTTCAATTCTCATAGTACATGAATTTTCACAAGTTAAATAGAAAACCTGAAAACAAATGTAGAATATTTAATATTTGATTCAAAGTGACCCCAAATATGTTAAGATATTTAGTTAGCCAGTAGATGATAGACTTATAGCTGGATGGACCATAAAGGTTATAAAGCAGGGCTTTTGGCTTCCCTGGGCCACATGAGAAGATTTGTCTTGGTCCTCGCATAAAACAAATTAATACTGGTGATAGCTGATGAGCTTAAAAATTGCAAAAAAAAAGAGAATATCATTATGTTTTAAGAAAGTTTACAAATTTGTGTTGGGCCGTGTTCAAAGCCATCCTAAGCCACATGTAGTGCTCAGGCCATGGGTTGGGCAAGCTTGCTATAAAACTTCCCCTTTTATTTTATAAAGAGCAGGAAGTCACATACCAAAAAATTCCATGTAGTATCTGCGTTCATCATACAAAGTTTTCTATAGAAAATTCTAAGGATCTTGTAATAGATAGATTTTAATTTAATTAAGTGCCATTTTCTCTATTTATATATTATTTGTATGTTATGGCTTATGTGGAAATTAGTTTATCCTCCAAATCTAACATATTGTATCTGAAGAATCAGTGAATGGTCTGAGTTCCTTGACAATCCTTTTTATTATAAAACAGGTTAAATCTACTTGAACAAATTCAGTTTTTCTTTTAAATTTCTAATAGGCAATGAATAGAAAATCCTCAGTTCACAAGAAGATTAATTACTTTTTAAAGGAACTTCACAACCTTTCAAGATATAATAAAAAATATAATCAATATTAACGTGCTTTTTATTCTCTGCCTTATTTTTGCATTAACATTGTTTCACTTATTCCCTTTGGCAAAGTCAACTTGATGGGATTTTGTGTTCCTTATTTACTTTCAAATGCTGTATTGGTTACATATTTTTGCTGGTTTAAATAGTTCATTTTGTCTAATTTTTTTCTTTTAGATTGTTTCTTTGTGTCACATTATTAGGCTTCAGAACAGGTTGCTAAATTGACCCCCTGAAAGATTAATTAGAGGTGGTTTAGATAACAGTTAAGCCTCTGCATCTAGTTTTGGTTACTTTCTGAGTCTATCACTTACCCTGTTATATGCATCAATAACCTCATGTGAAAAATGGGCTAATAATAATATATGTCAAATACATTAATGTATGCAGATGTTTGGCATGGTGCCTGACATTTAGCTAACCCTCAATGAAAATGAATTATTATTATTATTAACCCATATTAGAAGTAATGGATAAAACACTTCCGTTTTATAACTAACATAGTGTCATTCTTTCTTTTTATTTTTTAATGCTTTAGTCAATATATAGCAGTACTTTAAAATTGTCTTCAATTTTATTAATGGTTACATAAGCATATTTTCCGTAGAATAACTTGCCATTCTTATATGTAAAATTAAAATGTCTTTTTATGTTTAATAGTAAAATTAGAAAAGTATCAACTTTCAGAAATGTAAAGTGGTTCTATGCATATTTTGCAGTGTTTGATTAGATTTTGTCACTTTTGAATTCTGTTTAATTTTTTGCATATTTCTCTTAAACTGCCAAATATCCTTCATCATAAAAATATCCTACAGGGACCCAGATCCCTTCAATGACTCAGAAGACAGGGAAGGGAAAGGGCGAGGAAGAAGGGGGTGTACCAGCACTCATATCTTGATCTTAGGCTTTTGTTCAAATACTTTGCTCTCTCAGATACTGAGACCTTATGCTTCAGAATTCTAGAGTAGTTCTTCACTTATTTTCCACTTTTAACTTACAATTTGTCCTTGTTTCACCTACTTCATAGTCTCACCGGGCCATGCCCACATTGTTCAAAGACATGTGTTATATTTCTTACTGAATCCATTAACCAAAAAGAACCATGATGAGGAACTGCAACCATAAATGTTCCTGAACATAACGCAAATGACCAGCGAGCTATTTTAGAGTAAACTCACATAAGAAAAATGGAAGCTATTATAGATTTGTTTTCCCATAATTTTCTCCTTCTTCCACTCTGCTATGTGACTCTTCAGAAACATGGGTAAAATCTTAAGAAGTTGGGCAAGAAATTACGTACATACCTTTTAAGACACTGCCTGCAATGAGCAGCAATTTGGTCAGTCATTCATTTACTCATTCATTCATTTGCTACTCAAAAAAACCTTGGATAGTTATATGTCCATGTCTATGCTTGTATTGAAAGGACAGAAACAATGAGTAATATAGAGTCTCTCTTTTGAAAATCTGTGGCAAGCACCCCAAGGCCACGCTAAGGTTTGCGGATATGCTACAAGAACTCCCCATAACTATGATTTATTATAGAAACAGGATGTAAAGCAAAATCCACAAAGGGAAAGGCCCTTGAGCCATGTGTGGGGAAACCAGGGCATGTTTCTGAGAGCCCTATCCAGCAGGAGTACACAGGCTGTTTAATTCTTCCAGCAACAAGCTGTGACAAAACATGCAAAATATTGTTCGTCTGGGAAGATCATTAGAAACTCAATGCCCAAGGCTGTTACAGGGAGCTGTTCACAGTACCACCTTCTGTCTATCATGTACAGACTCCCAGGAGGAAGGCAGGTGTTCAACATAAGCCATATTGTTTGCCTGAACAGTTTAGCCACAGTGTGAGCCACTCACTCTGGATGCTAGGAAGCTTCCCTAACTAAATCTGAGTTCTCAGACACCAGCCAAGGGCCAGCTTTGCAAACAAGCTTTTCTGAGGATAGCAGTCTCGGGCCTGCTGTACTAACATTTTTCTGCAGAGTCTCTCCTTCAGGTGGGGTGTGCAAAAGAGTATTTAAAGAGTCAGGATTATAGCAGAACATTTCATTAGCTCTGCCTGGGGAAGTCAAGGGGAACTTCATTTACTAACACAATATTTGAGCTCGATCTTGAAGGAGTTGCAAGATTTCCCAAAGTCTAGGGTGGAAGGTCTTTCCTCCATGCAAAAGGAACTGTGTGTATTCATAGCAGGTAAAGAGATTATTGAGAAAGTCTCTGGAGTGGGAGCACAGGGCATGACGGGGTATCAGAGACGGGACAGTGGTTGGAACCAGAGCATGAAGTATTTTATAGTTTTGTGAGTAGTAAGGAGACATTAGAGGCTTTCCTCAGAAGAGAGAAGTGAGTACATTTGAAAGGTATCTCTGGAACCAAATGGAAAGAAGATTGGAGAAGGAAGAGATTGAAGACTGTAAGACTAGTTAGGAGACAAGAGATGGTGAAGATATGACGTAAGGCGCCTGTGGTGGGACCAGAACATGGAACCAAGGGTCACATGAGAAGCTTAAAAAGACTGTGAGATCTCTGTCCTACTCAAGTCCTTCAGTGTCTCTCTATGAAACACCCTGTCTACTTTCTCTTCTGTAGCTATCTTGCTCTGTCATGCTACCTGTCAAAACCTTGGTTCACTCCCTACTCAGTTCATTATTGGACATAAGTAAGAGCATAACCATGTGAATAGAATTTACGTTTCACTTCCACAATAAATTGAGATGCAAAGCCAGATGGCAGTCTACCTTAGCCACTCCTCACTTACTGACTTATCTGTTTAATGATTCCTCAGATTTACGACCAGTTCTCCAGCACACAGAATCCCTTTCTTCAGTCTGTGTGAGTCTCAGGAATTCCCTTTCTCGATCTTTGTCTCATTCCTGAAGTTGGTTAATATTCACTACAGGAGATGTTCACAATCACACAAGACTGCATATTTTGTTTATAAGTGTGGTGTCACACAATATTTATTGAAAAATATATATGTTATGACGCCATGACACACCACAAGATAATCGCCTTTAATCTCCTTGCTCAACCAATTTTTGTTAATCACCTTGTTGTAGGAACAGAACTCGGTCCTTAAGTGAAGAGCGGCTGTAATTTCATCTATTCTCGGATGAATCTAGCCAGTGAATCTGTTTGCAATGAACCATCTTACTATTGCTACAGAGGATTCAAAGGGGTGATTTATTGACTTGTAAAGTGTAGATCAAAGGGCTTGTCAAAAAATGCAGTCTGGATGGATCCTAATTACATAAGATGCCTGTCAATTTATGTGATTTCTTCTTGGTAGTTTGACATGTATCTTGTGTATGATTTGTATACAAGATTCAAGAAATGGGATAAAGATGTTTTCAATGTATAATTCATGCTAATTAAATGCAAGGCATTTAAATAAAATTGTTAGGATAACACACATAAATATATCCAGCCCAGCACTTTCTTCCCTTTTTTTTTATTTTATTATAAATTATATTATTTTACAATATATGATGGCAAAGAGACTTGAAAGGTTTGCAAAGAATAATATGAGGATATATGTGAGTTTCTTGTTTTATTCTCCTTAATTAGACATTATTGGGTTTCATAGTAATGTTCTATTTGAAATATAATGAAGTACTTCCTTCAGTAATAGGTTATTGGCTATTTTCATCAAATAAAAGACTTCAGGAATGTGTTAAGATCAATTTACATGTCATATATACAAAAATACCTTCAAGCATTCTCTTCTGATTTCCAAATGGGAGGCCTTAGATATATTTAATGTTCCCATGAGCTATGTGATTAAAAATTATAGCAAATTCTGTTGGAGAAAATTATCTTAGAAGGTTTTCCATCAGTGGTTTAATTAACAGACAGTGGACAGAAAGCAAACAATCTGTTCAACCAGATAATTCAAAGATCCCTCCTGTTGCTTTTCTTTTCACTGCAGCTGGGAAGGGGGAAATTATAGTACATGTATCCCTTCCTCTTGCTTCTGAATGATTTGTTTTGGTGGTGACTTACAATGTTTTATGACTTTGAAAGCCAGTGAAGTGTATAGGAATAATTTACATTGTAGATAAACAGGCTGTGGTTTTGCCATTTTTCAGTCTTTATTTCTATAAAACATCCTTTTTTTTTCACTTGTTTTATCTTCTTTTTTTTTTACCTTTTTTATTGTTTTTGACGAGAGAGAGAGAGAGAGAGAGAGAGAGAGAGATACAGAGACAGAGAGAGAACTGAACTGGGGGAACTCCCCAGTTCAGCACATGGGTCCACATGGGCCGGGGCCAGGATTCGATCCTCTGTCCCCGGTGCTGCAAAGTGAGCACCTAGCCCACGGAGGCATCCCAGCTTCCCCTGTTTTATCTCCTTAAAGAAATCATTCTAAAATGGGATCAAAATCTTAGCCAATTTCACACTTTCATCTTGAGTAACAATTGAGTAACTATGTCCCACCGAGTTATGAACATACAGAAATGTTTGCTCTGTGTGTGATCAGGTAATCTTGCTTACCGGTATTCATAGCATAACCAGAGGAAAAGGAAAAAAAAAAAAATTCATGGAGGCCAGGCCCTCAATCTCACAAATTTTCTCATCACAAAATCATTAGGTCCTTCCTTAAATCCCGTCTAAACGTTGCAAATACAATTAGAGCCAACAGTGACCCATTGATCAATTTATGAAGTTGAAGGTAACAAATTTTAGGAGAACTAAGTCTGTTCATGATGGAGACAAACCAATCAACAACTGTAATAGGTGTTAATGTGACAGTAAAACAAAAGGAAGAAAATCATAAAACACTGCTAAGAAAAAAACAAGCAAACAAAAATAGAAACATCAAACCTCCACGGCCTTCTGAGGACTAACCCGTGTATGTGCCAGAGTGAGCGTTTAGTCTTGTTTCATACCAGAGGCATTCCTACCTGTTAAATTTACCTTCCCCAATCATGCTGCTAAAGGACGAGTTTGATTGGTCACTGCCAACACAAGAGTTTGACACATGAATCAGACTTCCCAAACTTTAACTTAGGTGGTATTAAAAGATAAAGTACAGGGGAAGCCAGGATGGCTCAGTGGGTTGAGCGCTCACTTTGCAGCGCCGGGGACCAAGGATCAAATCCCGGCCCCGGCCCGTGTGGAACCATATGCTGAACTGGGAGCTCCCCTAGTTCAGTTCTCTCTCTGTCTCTGTGTCTCTCTCTCTCTCTCTCTGTCAAAAATAAATAAATAAATAAATAAATAAATATTAAAAAAAAAAAAAGTACAGCATATTAAAATATTTACTAGTTTACCATAACCCAAATCAACTCCAATCAGACAGCACAAACCAGAAGTGGTGTTTGCTTGTGTAAGCTGCTAAGGTATTAGAACCACACCAATCTAATGGCATCCTTGTTTAATTAACAGTGGTAATGTGGACTTTATCATATCTACATTTTAAAGGTCCTATTTATTTGTTCTCTAGGGTAAGAAAACAGGGAGGAAATGCGAAAAGGGACTAAAGGAAGTTGCGAAATACACTCCTGTGCAGACAGCTCCTCCAATATAGTTGTTTTTTCTGCTCCCTGCCCTGGGCCGCGACCACAGGCTAGTGTGACCATACTGGCCCAACAGACATCATGCGACATACTGTATTTGTCTTGTGCTATAAGTAACTAAAAGAATAATGGTAAAGTTAATACCAGGGAATTAATAGCCAACTGTAATACCCATTTAAAAGAAATGCAGTTGCTTTGAAATTTTGTTTTGAAGATTTTCAGAGAGACTAATTGAAGTTTTCAGTAGATTTTTACTGGTTATGATTCAAATGACTGACAAACCTCTGATTCTGGCCATTGCCTTAATGTGCTCTTTGTTTTCAAAATCGTTTTTATATCTAGGACAGTTTAATCCATTAATTGCATTTCATTTGCTGCATTTCTTATCTGGACTGGCATTCTAAGAAGGACACTGTATAGATTTTCAGTTGCTCCTCTATGATTACTTGTGTTCAGATAGCCACCACCCATAGTGCAAGGCAAATGCACAACTCTAAAGTTAACCTTAAGTGTTGTGCTAGGAGATCTTAATCTGGTTGTTGTAAAACTTTTATTGCTTACTTTTGTTGTAAGCTGCCTCATATATTTTGGTAATGAGTCCGGATATACAAATGTAGGACACAAAATTGCTTTATGTAGCTTTGCCTAGAATCATAGGTCTCAGAGCCTGACACAGTCTCTGGAAAAGCTTTCTGCTTTTCCAGGTAAGCTATTTTCATTATCACTTAAATATAGGGTAACTAAAGTGCAGAGAGTTTTGTAACTTATGCTAGACCCCATATTCAGCAACTTTAACAGAAAGAATTCTACCCCAGGTCTCCTGAATCCTTATAAAGTATTTCTTCCTTTACTAAATTCTGCCTGGTTCTACCATTCTTGCTCAAAAGAGACTCAACAGTTTATTCACCCATTCACTCATTCATTCATTCAGCAAACATTTATTGAGCACTGTTCAGTGACCACTGGGCTCAACAGTGTTAAAAAAGAAACATTTTTTATAGTGCAGGGGACCATGATCAACTCTTTATGTTTGGTTTTTTTTCAGCCTAATGATGTTCTTTGAGTGAACACAGTGCTATGTTTTTCTTGTTTGTGATCCTTCTCTGCGGAGTTCTTGGCCATTTCCATCTTCATGATTCTTTTAAGCTCTCATAGTCTGAGCTCATGGAAAAGTCTAGATTGCTGAAATCGTGGTAATTTTCTCTCTAGGCTGTATCCACTAAAGCATCAGACAATGGGAGGTCTTTTAACTTCACAGTAAAACCAAAGAGTTGTCTCTCTGTCTAGAACTATTGGAACCTCTTTGAGTTGAAAGGCAGATATTTTAGACCATTTGCCTATGATGAGTAGTGGTCATCTTACCTTAATTATGAGAGTTCAAAGGAGCTGATGGAATGGTATCATAAATCATATTAAATACATTTTGGTTTTTTAGAATGTTCTTGTATTGAGGGGACCATCACAGCCATAATTAAATCACTGCTCTCTTAAGCCCTTTTGAACCCATATCCTGCCAGTTATAAAGCCTATTAATTTATATATTTTGGTAGTAGTTGCATAGAAGGCTGCTCTCGTTAGTCAGGAGCTGAATTCCTCATACTTGTGGTACACCTTATTCTGCTGACCTACTGAAATGAAAGACTGGAAGTAATGATGAAATCTAATTTTCCCTCCTGTAATAGCAGGATGAGCTGGGTTAGCAAGGCCAGTCCCCGCAGATGGCTTTCAAATACCTTTGTGATTCCATCTCTTTGCCTTCCTATCCATTTCTCTAAGTGCCTATCACTGTGTTCTTTCCCCACCCTGAGGAGACTCCAAAGTGAGAACAGCACAAATAAACAGGAGTGTTTGTGATGCCTCCTGAGGGCATTGCTTGTTAAATGAATTAGGCAATGAGCCAAGCCTGACTTGTGAGCTACAAGGCAGGGCAGCACATTGATGGGAAAATCATTTTATATATTATTTAAGCCATTCAAATACAGTGTCATTTCTTTGCTGCTCAGCATAACCCATGTGAAATGAATATAAGCTCACAAGTTAATAATGTGTGACTTTTATTGTCATATGTACTGAGAATCACTTGGTTTTCCTTCCTTGATTTGGACCATAGCTTGTTTCCTCAGAACAACTGGGGAATGTTTATGAGGTTTGTGTGGGGAGGGGAGGGAGGGAAGGGAACCAAAAATGCTTTGCTTTAGGGCCACACATCTGTTTTAGGGACTTTGCTAGATTGACACACTGGCCATTGTCACAATTTATGGTGTGTCCTAAAATTGCACCCTCCTCAGAGATGTGCATACCAACTCAAAATATTACAGCTCAGCAGATTTCACAGTAATGAGTTCGTTTTCCATTTTCGTGACCAGCAGAATGTCTTCGTCTGCCCAAGTTGATAGTGTGTGCGTGATTCATAGCAAGTAGTCACTCATTACTTTATGTCTTTTCAAACAGATTGGCCATATCAAGTTGCCCAGGCCTTCCCTCAAACAGAGGAGGAGGTAGAAGTGGACACACATGCATTCAGCCACCGGTGGAAAAGGAATTCAGGTCCCCTCAAGGCGGTGGACACAAACCGAGCAAGCGTAGGCCAAGACTCGCCAGATCCCAGAGGCTTCACCAACCTGCTCCTGGATGACGGGCAGGACAACGCCACCCAGATTGAGGTAGGTGAAAACTCTGGGTAATAAAAATGGAAAAATGCACATATTCCTGGAAGCCATCCAACTTCCACATAATATACGTCCCTTCAGCTCAGTCTAGAGCAGTGGTGACCAAACTTTGGCTTCCCCAGGCCACACAGAAAAAAGACTTGTCTTGGGCCACACTTAAAATACATTAATGCTAATAATAGCTGATGAGCTAAAAAAAAAAAAAAAAGGTCTCAAAAAAAACAAACAGGGAAAGCCAGGACGGCTCAGCGGGTG
>PVKE010008506.1:27536-47589 GCA_004027555.1 Craseonycteris thonglongyai
GGCCACGAGGACCGAGGATCGAATCCCGGCTCCGGCCCAGGCAGGACCCACATGCTGAACTGGGGAGTTCCCACAGTTCGGTTCTCTAGCTGTCTCTGTCTCTGTCTCTCTCTCTATCTGTCAAAAGTAAAATAAAAATAAATATGCACTGAAGATAAAATAATTACTCTCTATAAATATAAAAAGATATAAAAACAAACAAAAAAAAACAACAAAAAAAACAAACCTCATAATGTTTTAAGAATTTGTGTTGGGGCACAGGTTGGACATGCCTGGTCTAGAGCTTTGGGACATGTGTGTGTGTGTGTGGTAAGGGATCAACTTAATTCATTTATAAATAATCAATTTGTTAATGTCCCATAATTCAATAATAAATAATTATTGTAATAAATAAACAAATAATAGCTAAGCCATGTAATCACTCCCAAATTTATTTTCTCTCAAAACAGACAAACATAGGGGAAGCCGGGATGGCTCAGTGGGTTAGGTGCTCACTTTGCAGCCCTGGGGACTGAGGATCGAATCCCGGCCCCGGCCCATGCAGACCCATATGTTGAACTGGGGAGTGCCCCCAGTTCAGTTCTCACCGGGGCGAGACCCCGGCCCAGTTCCTGCCCTGTGCAGCCGCTAGCCCACCTGTGGAATGAAACTATGTGGAAAAACCAATGATGTGCAACTATGGAGACTGTTCTGGGCCCTCCCCCTTCTCTCTGTCTCTGACTCTATATCCTTCTCTCTCTCTCTCTGTCAAAAACAATAAATAAATCTTTAAAAAACAAACAAACAAACAAAAAACAGACAGACATGGGCTTGGTGTCGTGATTACAGTGAGGAGCCACGAAGATAAATACAATATAGTGCCTGCCTGCAAGGAATTCATTGTGTAAGGAGGTCTAAACACTATAACCAAATCAGCCTTGTGCCATATGATACATACTACATAATATACAGGCTATAGCATGACAGGCGTGCAGGAGGGACGGTCACCTCCTTAGGGTGGGGAGGTGGCCTGGTGTCAAAGGGGTTAATTGTAGGAGCAGGCATTGAGGCAGGGGCTTGGCAGATCAAGAGAAGCTCGCTGGGTAGATAGCTTGCCAGAGGGAAGAGCGAAGATTCCTGGCAGAGCCAGGACATCTCAATGTTGAGTGGTAGGATGATGTGACACACTGACAGGTTTCTTAGAGTCACCATCTGTCCTGGTTTGCCCAAAACTGAGGCATCTCTTAGGGGCACAAGTAGGATTGTCAGTGCTAAAAATGGGACAGTTCTGGGCAAACTGGGATGGTTGGTTTACTCTATGACTATAGGCAATTGTTATCGTTGGAGCCGTGAAGTGGAAAGAGAAGGATGATTGTACATGCATTTGGTGAGTCTGAAAGTTTGCAAAGGGCTCATTTTAGGCAGACTAGAGTTTTCCAGAGGCCTCAAGAATGGTATTATGTTGGTTACATTTCCGTAGTCCTTGGCATTGCAAATCATGAAATATGTTCTTGTTAGGACATTCGATATAACAAAAACAAATAGGTAAATCTTGTGCCTATAAGCAAAAATAACCCAAAGGAGAACAGAGACTGTTCATTCAGTTTGCTGTAGCAAGGGAGTCATCTGCCATCACTTGACTTTGGTAGAGATTCAAAAACAGGGAAGTGGGAAAGTTGTTTCAGTTAAGAAAGAGGTTTCGAGTAAGCTCTGATTGGTAGTTGTTGGCCTGGAGTGGCTGGAAGTAGCCTAACTAGAAGCAGAGTATCTCATACGATTGGTTGGAGGAACATGTTTGGTTGGCTTTATGTGGTTGTTCCTGATTTGTACTCATGGACAAAAAAATAGGGAACTTGTCAGTTATCGATCAAGTTTTGCCAACTTTGAGCAAATTGCTGCCAAGAATGTGTCCTAGCTTCCTGCTGGCTATTATATAGGTTAGGGTCAGAGTTCTATTATTATCCATGGTCTGGCCATTGTCTCTTTATATATTCTTCCTCAATCTGAAGTTTAAGTTCCTACTTTCTCCCAGGTGACAGGCTTAATACTCTAAGAACCAAGCAGCATTCTTTGGACTGCCCTGAAACACTCATTACTTAGGAAAAGAACTCAGCTTCGTGAAACAGATACTATACAGTTCTGCGAATTGTTTGTTCCCTCATAAGAGAGAGGACTGTTCGGATTGGAACCATGGGCATTGGGATTCTGTGTAGGGGAAAAGCCCAGCAACTTTCAAAACCCCTCTCATCTCCTTCACTAGGATGTGACTCTGGTGGTCCCTGGTTGCCTCCGCCAGGACCCTTAAGGGGCAACACAGATTGTTTCAGGAGCAGAAGTCATACAGCATCTCTAAGAGGCGATTCTGGCTCCTGCAGAGTGCCTACTATTTTGACAACTACGTTGTTATAGCAACTCAGCGTCAGCAACGTAATTCTTCCTGAGAAGCTTTTTAGATGGGGTGCAATATAAAAGAGAGGCAAGCAGAACCGAAGTGGAGGTGTTGACTCTCTGCCCCAAACTGTACCCTCTGAGATTGAAAAGGGGGAACAGAGATTTCTAGAACTCTGTGATTTCTAAGCAGGGTGCTAACTTTTCTTAAGCATTTGTAAAGTAGAAAATCCCTTTTCTCAGGGATGTATGAACACGCCTCAAAATACAATCCCAGTCATCATTATAGCTGTGATTTTGTTCTTTAGCCAATTTTTTTTTTCTCTTCTACCTTAACGGAGGGAGACCACTTAAAGTCAGTGATTTAGAATCAGTAAAAAGGAGAGGAAAGAATGAGGCACGAAGCGATTTGCTGGGTAGTCATTTGGGGCTAAAATCTGCCAGGTGTCCCATGGATAACATTTTACTTGTCCCTACACCAGCTTTCTGAGATTTGCATCCCTAGGTTTGATGGGTAATCTAAGTGACTTTTACATGAGGGCAATTTCAGATTTAGGCTTAGTATCATTTTCTCAGGACTCCCACTGATCAGTAAATGGGCTGATATTCAAACTCAGGCCTGTCCGGCTTCTAAGGATTAGCTTTTCTACTTGACTTTGCTTTCTCTAATATATAAGGAAACATAAATGGCACATTGATTATGTAATGATTTTGGATAGTGCCAACACCCAAATATCAATAGGAAAGTAGCATTGGGGTTTCAATTGGGCTGGGGGTTGGGGGAGCAGCTTGTCTTGAAGCTAGCTGTTCACAGCAGGAGGACTGCTTTTATTCTGAGAATTTATTGATTCACTGGGGTCTGGGAATTGATGGAGATTATTGGGGATCTGAAGTCCCATAAATCATGTGTTGGCACCACCACAAAAGCCTACATCTGAAACTTCCCTGCCGTTTATTTATCCTGGCCCATGAAATCACATTTCTAAACATTGTTGTGTCTCTTTGGGGGAAAATAGTTTTGCTGGATGGACTTAAACAGGCATAAGAAAGAAAGGAACCAAATGGTTATGGAGTAACTACTCTGTGTTGGGCTCTGTGACAAGATCTTTCTTATCTTTGAGGGAGAAGCATTTTGATTTATGTTGCTAATTACAAGCAGCACAGTCAATGAAAGACTATGGGGGCTGTCCCTTTAGATGCTTCCAAGTTGATGTTGGGAATCAGTTATTTTGCCTGAGAGCCTGGGCTGTCGCAGTGGCTGCATCCCAGTGAGACTGAAACCACCAGAAATATGTCCCTGTGTGTGTTCTCCTCCTTCTGCCATTGTCTAGACTTTCAGTCCCACACTCTCCAACCAAAGACAGAGACAAAAGAAATAGGGCATTTACTGTTTTGGCACAAATTCATTTTGAAACAAAGGCTTATTCTCTGAAGTTGGTGACAATATTTTTTCTGGCTCTGCATGAGAACAGATAGTGGAGGGATTGTAGACCTTAGTACCCTGGCTAAAGAATTCTTCCAACTGAAGTTTTTTGTTGTTGTCGTTGTTGCTTTAAAATATTCTTCCCACAAAGGTCTAAAGGTGCTTTGAAACCAGTTGTTTCTCCTGTTGAACAAGCAAGGACTCAACAGTTAGCAAATGCCACTGTTAACCTGAATGTTGATTGACATAAGACTTTCTTGTATTTGTTTTCACTGTTCATTTAGACAGCGAGCCACTTAGCCATGTAAAAAAGAAGAATGCCTCCTTCTCATTGGTAGGTTTTAAGAGTGAGGTGTCAGAAAGCAGTCACTCATGTGCTACATTTTGTGATTCCTTTGGGAATATCAGAGCCTCCAGAACTTTCAGGGAAAGTTGAATTCATGCATGATTCAGCTTTTCTGAGCAGCCTTCAGTGAACCCCATAACCCTGGGGACATGTGCCAGGATGAGCAGTGCTTGTATCGTTACCATGCTGCTGACTCCCTGGCGTTTTTCTGGCACAGAGATCCCATAGCATCAGTGGTGCATTCTAGAACTGAGAGGACCTGCGTGGTGTTGGGTAAGATAACTGGTCTTCATGAAGCTGAGTGTCATTGTCTTATTCCTGGATAACGGTGTTGCTAACTTACAATTCTTCACTGTACGGAACTCAATCCCAAATTTCTTTCTAACACTCTGAACCAACTATGTAATTTTTACAACTTCATTCACATGTACTATGTAGGGCAGGCTTGTCCAACCTGCGGACTATGGGCTGCATGCAGCCCTAGGCAGCTTTGAATGTGGCCCAACACAAATTCATAAGCTGTCTTTTTTTTTAAGATTTATTTTTATTGTTTTTCATAGAGAGAGAGAGAGAGAGATACAGAGACAGAGAGAATGCGGGGGGGTGGGGGGACAGAACAGTCTCCATAGTTGCACATCATCGGTTTTTCCACATAGTTTTATTCCACAGGTGAGCGCGGGGCTGCACAGGGCAGGAACTAGGCCGGGGTCTTACCCCAGTGAGAACCAAACTGGGGACACAACCCAGTTCAGCATATGGGTCCACACGGACCGGGGCCAGGATTCGATCCCTGGTCCCCAGGGCTGCAAAGTGAGCAGTTAACCCACTGAGCCATCCTGGCTTCCCCCCATAAACTTTCTAAAATTTTAAACTCTTAGAAGACTTTTTGTGATTTTTGTTTGTTTGTAGCTCATCAGCTATTATTAGTGTTAGTATATTTTATGTGTGACCCAAGATAATTCTTCTAATGTGGCCCAGGGAAGACACAAGGTTGCATACCCCCACTTTAGAGCTTCATATCCCTGGTCTTCGGACAAAGAAAGTATTCTTGAAAAGGATTATCAAGTGATCCCCCCTCCCCAACCCCCATTAAGCGCCTGGGTAACTTGAAGAAGGGAAGCTTTAAAAATAGGGTTTGGGATTATATACGTTTAGCTTTATGATCCAAACTGACTCAGAAATTGTGAGCTTGACCAGTGCCTGTCTGGTTAATAAACACATGGCTAGACCACAGGTCCCACCTTGTGTAGCAAGGAGGTAGAGCATACAGCAGATGTTAGCTAGTGTTTTGAGGATACAAGTGATCTGAAAAAAATCTTAGATTAAATTGAGTTGCTTGCCAACAGCATGCCTCCTGTATTTCTCTTTCTGGTACCAACTTAAAAATTACAGGCACATCCAGCAATTGTTGTGTCATCTATGTCCACCTTAAAGCCCTTGTCTGCTAAAGGTACAACCAAGAATAGTCACCAAATGATTGTGATAAATGTGCTAAAAACTGAAGATCAGCCATTTCTACTAAATGTATGGGGGAAAGCTCTCTGTGATCTCTGTTGTGGCATACATTGTCCATTGTGTATGCATCTGATTTTTACAAACTGTACAGTACATTTCTTTAAAAAGTTAGTAATTGCTAATTGCTGTGTACATGGTTATTGTGTGTGTCATAGTATTTTATTACAATTTCTAACAAGGTGAACTATTTGAAAGGAAAGAAGTCACAGGTACATGCTTAATTTAAAAAAAGAAATGTGATTTCTTTGATAATTATTTTACAAAGAAATAGGCAAATTTCATAAAATCCCATTTAGGCAGAATGTCCATGGTATGTTTGCAATATAGAGAATACATCTGAATAGTCTTAGATAATAAAGATCCTACTGCTTATGAGTCTCAAGCCTAGATAAGCTTTCTGCATTTCAGAGATCTTACAGTAACAATAATAAGTATAAATAGAGGCTAGTAATAAGATGTGTCATCCCATTTCACAGGTAGAGTAATAAAAATTTGTAGAATACTATTGTGCTGATTCTTTTCTCTGTTCTGCTCAGTGAACTCATAAGAGATAATACTTATATATAACAAGAATATGATAATGCAGACTTATGACATTTTTCAAAAGCAAAAAAAAAAACAGGAACCACCTGATACTGAACAGCTCTGTTACTATGTTTATTATGAATGTGAAAAGCTGGTGTTGATTACTTTTTAATGAAGCATTTCCATTTTAGTGGATCTTAAACTTACACAGGCTTTAATATATGGTTGCAGCATCCGAAGTTGTGCAAAGGAAATACTAAGATTAATCCCGAAGAAGCACAGTCATTTGGTTCAAGAATGAATTGAAATTTCCCAAATGCATGTCTGTGTCAGATTGATTTCCACAAAAGGTGAGGAAAAAAAGGTATATGAGGGAATGAAATTACAAAGGAGGAGATGTATTTCATAGGTTAATCAGCACCCAGAGGGAGACCCTTATGTTGTAAAGAGCCAGAAATAATATAAGGGAATGTATCACTGAGCCAAGTCACGAAACGAGAGTTAGAAGGTAGCCAAGTATCAGGCATTTCTAGAGTTTTGCACAGATAAGCAGGGTCCAGACTTTTAAACCCTTTTTTATATCATGTGTCTTAGTTCCTTTCGACTACTATAACTAATATGCCACAGACCAGGTGGTAGAGACAACAAACAAAACCTCACAGTCCTGCAGACTGGGAAGTATTATATCAGATCAAGGAACTGGCAGATTCAGTGTCTGAGGAGAGCCTGCTTCCTGGTTCATAGCAGGCCTCCTTCTGATGTGTCCTCACATGGCTGAATGAGTTAGAAACCTCTCTGGGGTCTCTTTTATAAAGACACTGACTCCATTGATGAGCACTTCACCCTATGACCTAATCACCTCTCAAAGGCCCCACTTCCTAATATTACCACATTGGGGGCTAGGAATTCAACTTAGGAATTTGGGGGGATACAAGCATTCATTTCATAACACTATGTTAAAATGTTTGGGGTTTACCCAGAAAGCACTTGGAAGCCACTGAAAGATTTTAAATAGGGAAAGATCGCATTGATGCTCTGAAAATACTGCTGTAGGGGGAAGGGTAGGCGTTGGACAGAAAGCCCAGATCTAGGAGTGGAAAGATGAATAAACTTTAGATGAGAATTGTTATACATGAGATAGTGGTTAGGAAAGAGGCTATGGATGAGCGATGAGCACATAAATTTGAGAAAGATTTCAATTTCTAATCATTAACTAACATTAACCGCTATGACCAAAGTTTTGCCCAACCTCCTGGAGCCTGCTTGATTCTAAGGGTCAATTATAGATCCTTGTCACTGCCTTCCCCAGCAGTGTGGCCTACCACAACCTTGACAGCACCCATCTCCCATGGGTTGGGAATTGACCTTATGTCTTCAACTCTGCATTGACAAAGATTGTACGCTCACTGACAACAAAATCTATTTCAATTTCTTCTGTTTTGGTAATTGGCAAAAACATGTACTTTCAAACATATGATTTCATTTTATTTATATTCTTGTAGAGCAGAGGTCTCCAAACTTTTCAGCCCGAGGGCCGCATTAACTATCGGAACAGCAGTTATATCATCTCATTGACTGTGAACATAAGTAGAAAAAGTAAGCAGCTGATCTTGGCAGGATACATGTAAATTTTCGTAATTTTTTCCCGTAGATAAAAAGATCTCCACGGGCCGGATGAGAGGGCCTCGGCCCGTGGGCCGTAGTTTGGAGACGCCTGTTGTAGAGTACTGATGAGGACTTTTAGTTTTCAAGGAAAAAAATGCACTGAATGTAGTAAATCAGGCAAAACTTATCTGCAATTATTACTCATCCTCTAAAAAGATAATGAGGATTAAAATAGAGTATCATGTATCTTGCTCAGTTATAGATTATTCTTAGCTTGACATTGTCAGCTCTTTGTTGAAACAAAAATGGAAAAAGATTCATAACTGTCCTTCAAAGAGTTACATAAAGAATAATTGCATTATCTCTAGAATGCTTCACCATTAGCTAATTAAGTTTACTTATGTAAGTTGTGGTACAGAAATAGTCTTCGGAATGATGCACAGGTTGTAAAATCATTAAATGTGTGAGTCATATAATTTTTTCTGCAGAATAAGAATTATGTTTCAGAGTGAACAATATACTTGTATTCTCTATGTACAAAGAGATTATGTTTAACCTACCCCAACCAGGACCCTGAGATTGATTATAAGACTATTTGACTGAGTTTGTCCTAACTCAGTTTTTTAGCCATTCGTGAGGACCTTGTTAGGTCATCTTCCTCTCTTTGTATTAACTACTGACAGTGATAGGGAAATTCTAATACAGAGAACACCAGATAACTCTTATTCCATTGAATTTCTATTCTGTCTTTGTACAATCTTATTTTTGTTTGCCCAAACTAACTTCACAAGTCAATTAAAATATCCTTTTGTGGACATCATTATTTTCAATAAAAAACTATAGTATAACCTTCTGTCATAGGTCTATATTTTTAGCGAATTGATTTAAAAAATGTATGAAGAAACATTGTTTGGGTAATGCAGAATGTACCCAGAGGTTCAGGCTGAAGTAGCAAGTGGCCACTATGTGTGAGCTGTAGCTTAGGAGCAGAAAAGCCAGCCCATACTCACGTCCCCTGTTCTCCTGGTCCACAGAGAGGTGTACTTCAGTGGGACAGTGTCCAGGGAGGGATCTGTCCCATTTGCTTTTTCCCTTTCTTGGACAAGCATGAAAAGGGCATTGCACCGGGGAAATAAACACTTGAGATCACACAGTGATTCGGAAGTGCTAGGAAACATCTACGTCATCAGCCATTCCCTGGGTTGAATTCACCAGATCCCAGGGAATGTTGAGTTCAGTCAGGGTAAGCCTATCTTCTTGCAGAGAGCATAACCTACTGTGGGGGAAGAAAGATAATTTTTCTCCTACACTTAGATGTTCCTCAGGCTGTACTGATAATCCAATTAACATGAGGCACACATTTAGTTGCTGGCTAGTGGTTGCAGGGATTCAATAAGAATGTCCACCCTGGGGAAGCCGGGATGGCTCAGTGGGTTTAGCGCTCACTTTCCAGCCCCAGGGACTGAGGATCAAATCCCGGCCCCAGCCCGGGTGGAACCATATGCTGAACTGGGAGCTCCCCCAGTTCAGTTCTCTCTCTGTCTCTGTATCTCTCTCTCTCTCTCTCTCTCTCTCTCTGTCAAAAATAAATAAAAAATTAAAAAAAAAGAAGAATGTCCACCCTAAATATTTTGAAATAATAACATACTACATTGGAAGCAACTGGAAGTCCCAGCTTGGGCTTAGGTTCTCCTTTCTTTACTATTTCTTGTTAAAAAACCACTTCTAATAAACCAAATACTGCAAGCACAATACTATTAATTGGTTAAGGTTAAGTGTGACTAGATCTCAATAATGGATAAAGCACTCTGAATGGTCTCTTCAACCTACATGAGTTCAGGGGAGCTCCGTGACATTTGAATCTGTTTCCAGATCGGAATCCATTATTCTTTGTTCAGCGCTCCCACTGAACTTGTGTGGTTGCACGTGTGTGCACACATGCTCACTTAAGGTACTTGCAAGAAACTTTGTCTTGTGATGTGTGTGAGAGGGAGCAAATTCTGTGAAAGGTGTAGACAGATAAGATGAATTAAGTCTACATTGTGTGTAATCATGAAATCAAGTCTGTTCTATTTTATACATTTCCAGCTTTTTAATAGCATGCTGGTACCTTTGATCAGCTTTAATTGCATTTATTATTAAGAAAAGAATGTGGTTGGTGGGATTGCAAAGTGGTCCAACCACTATGGAAAACAATATGGAGGTTCCTCAAAAAATTTTAAATAAATCTACCTTATGTTCCAGCAATTCCACTCCTGGATATTTATCCAAAGAATTTTAAAACACTAATTTAAAAAAGTTGTGCACGCCTATGTTCATTGCAGCATTATTCACATTAGTCAAGATATGGAAACAACCTAAATGCCCATCAATAAATAATCGGATAAAGAAGCTGTAGTACCATTTACACATGGAATATTATGTGGCCATAAAGAAGAACAAAATTGTTCCTTTTGTAACAACATAGATGGAACTCGAAGATACCATACTAAATGAAATAAGTCAGACTGAGACAGACAAATACCATATTATCTCATTTATATGTGAAATCTAAAGAACAAAATAAATGAATGATCAAAACAGAAAAGAAAAATTCGTGGACACGGACAGTAGTTTGGTGGTTGCAAGAGGGGGAAGGGGTAGGAGTGGAGGAGAAGGGAATTGGATTAAAGTAATATATGGTGATAGAATAAAAAAACTGACTGAGGGTGGTGAGCTCACGATGCAACACACAGACAATGTACTGTAGAATTGTACACCTGGAACATATGTAATTTTACTAACCAATGTCACCCCAATAAATTTAATAAAAAAAAACAAAAAAACCCAAAAATGACTACCCAGGTGCAGTGAGCACTTTTAGTCAAGAGTGGCAAATGGCTAATCTACAGGATGGATGAGTAGTAGTGCTTGCTCCTCATGACCCATATTTCTGTACACTAATGAGTTGTTGGATAGCAATTACAATACTAGACTCAACTAAACTTGTAGAGGGCCCTTTGCAATAATATTGTTTTTGACTTTAAAAAGTGAACCCACACCTGAGTAAGCATCAAATCCATCTACTAATTTATAGGAAATATGGAGGAACCTGTTAAACAGGGAAAGCTTTCAGCAAAATTCAGGCTGTAGGAAACTACCAGACAAACAATGCACTTTTTTTCCCCATAAAGAAACTGCAAAGAATAGAAAGATATGAGAAGAACCTATAAATTAAAAGAATTGTAAGAGACATATCAACCAATTACAATGTATGGACCTTATTTGCATTCAAACAAGCAAACAGACAACAGTGACATTTATGATACAACTGGAAACTCATACATGAATGAATATTTGATTATATTAAAGCCATTGATATAGATGCAATACAAAAAAAAAATGTGAGTGGACGTGTTACTAAAACTTCATCATATCTATAGGATGTTCTCAAGAATGAACAGAATGACATTTGGTAAAACTCATGTATTCAAAATATATGTGGCTTTTTAATTTTGGGATTTTGCTTATTGCTCACTTATGGAAGTTTTCTTGCATCACAGATTCATTTTTAGCATGAATTACTGGATTCTTTTTTGGACTCATTTCAGCAATTAAAGTGTATGGTTCTAGATTATTTGTATAGTTTATGTACAATGCAGTTCTCAGAGGAAATACATAAATGATTTGCTCTAATGGAGTGATTTTTTTCATGATATAGTATAACAGTATATGCAATCTAATAGAGAATACTACGTTGAAAATAATATACCGGTACCATGGAGTTTTCCTTAATTGTTTCAGTTTTTTTCACTAAATCTAACTTGTCTTTATTTAATGAATGAATGAGTTGAAGAAAACAAAACACTGGTTATCATTAAAAAATACAACATATGACAGATTAACAGGAGAAAATTACCGAATTTATAACATATGTACATGCAAGGGTTTTGAAAGAATCTGAGATCCCAGGACAGACATCTTGGAGATAGGGGAGGGGTTGTGGTTTGGAAATGCAAAGGACAGGAAAGCAGGTCACATGGAGGTAGAAAAGCAAATGTTTGGTAAATAAATGTTTGCTGGGCGATATTTAACAATGGGACAAAGAGAATACTGTGGTCAAAGGGACTTTGCTATGCTCTCCCTATCTATCACACTTCGTTTATATTAAACTTTGGTTGTCCGTGATGAAATGTTTCTTCCTAGAGCAGGTCCTTTACCTAAATTCCTTTTAGGTAGTTAGGAGGAAGGACACAGATGATGTTTTCCATCCGAGTCTTTGGTTTCTTGAAAGACTGGCAAACTCTGCTTCCCATCGCTATTTCCTCAGCTGTCTTGTTTCTGGACAGCAAAGAGAACTTCTGGGGTTATTACTGGAAAGCCCCATTCTGTAGTAGTGAATTATATTTTAAGGACTATTTTTTTATGTGATTTTTTTTTTCAGAATGAGAAACAGTAATAAAGTAATTATAGCTCAAATACTCAATAGGTCTGAGTGGGTACAGGTGTGCCAATACCATGATCTTTATTACTATAACTGAGGGAATATTGGGGCCACTAACTTATTCCCATGAAGATTTGTAGTCTCTGGACTTTGCCAGCCCCTATGATGTGAGCTTTTTAATTTTTTTAGAAATACTAATATTGTACCAATTTAATACACTAAATCACGCCGAGGCTTTGTCTTTTTTATCTAACAAATTTAATGAGCACTCTACAATTTAGCAACAATTCACTGAAAAATTAAGGAATGTAGGTCATTCATAAGCATCGGTGGTCTATAATTTTATGTGACACCCAGAAATTTCTGTGGACCTTTTCCAAAAGCATCTCGTGTATCTGAAAAACGTGATTTAATTGGAAACACTATTAGGCCTACACGTAGGTGGGTGATTACAAATACAGAAAATATTAAAAATGTTCTGATTACGTAAATTTAAGGTATTAAAATTTTATTTCTTTTTCTTCCTTTTTTTTTTTTTTAATTTATTAGGGAGACATTGGTTAGTACAAATTACATAGGTTCCAGTTGTACAATTGTATAGTACTTCATCTATCTGTTACAGTATGTGTTCACCACCCAGAGTCAGCCTTCTTTTCATCAATTTTTTAAAGATTTATTTTATTGTTTTAGACAGACAGAGAAAGAGAGGAAGGGGAGGGCCCAGAGCAGTCTCCATAGTTGTACAGCATCAGTTTTCGACATGGTTTCATTCCACACAGGTGGGCAGATCTGCACAGGCCTGGAACTGGGCCGGGGGCCTCCCACATGGGAGGCACGCCCCCTTCACTCAGGGGTTGAATCGGAGTACAAGAACCGAAATGGGGGCCTCCCACATGGGAATCACACCCCAGTTCAGCTTATGGGTCCATACAGGCCAGGGCCTGGATTTGATCCTCAGTCCCCAGGGCTGCAAAGTAAGCACTTAACTCCACTGAGCCGTCCTGGTTTCCCTCCATCACCATATATTTAGCTCCTCCCCGCCCCCTCCCACCCCATCCCTCCTCACCCTCAGGTAACCACTAAACTATTTACTATGACTATATGTTTCTTTTTTTAGCAATGATGTATAACATACTTTACTGAGTGTTCAGGGCACTTCTACTACACCTTATATTTCTGAAGCAATTTTTAAGGTAGATAAGGATCTCTTTAAAGCAAAGCATGCACATGTTTATTCATATTTATTGATTTTGCATTTGTCATGAAGAAATTTTCTAATATGCCTCTCCATTAAGAAAGTCATCAAATATCTATCCAAAGATCCTTTTAAGAATGGGTAGTAACATTAATAATGAAAAGAGACTATCTTAATGTTCTTATTGTGTATCCCTAAAAGAAAACTTCTCTGTTCATGTCCCAGCAATGCATAGTTGCCTGAATCTTTCTATAATCAGGAGAATTGATATTTGCAGCCCTGGGGAACAGTAGTTTTGAGCTATTTTCAATGTAGCATTTCAGGCTTGAGATATTAAATTGAAATAATATTTTGAAATCCATGGCCCTGAATTGAATGAATGGCTTAAACATTGTTGAAACTATTTCTCTTTTACACATAATTTCTAGCTATTTCTTAAGCACCATGTATTTATGCAATCTCTAGCTTAAAGAACAAAGCTACGGAAAATATTAACATTCATCTTTTAGACATTATCTATCAATCAGTCATCTATTTATAACATCTATAAAATCTATGTTATTTTGGATTCAAAGTACTGATCTCACTGGCCAAAGGAATTTAAAAGAAAAACTTGCAAAGCAAATTTCTGTCTAATTAAAATTTTGACTTAGCCACAGCATCGTTTATTAAGAACCTCATCGTTTTATGTACCTCTAAAACTAAAATTATTTCATGTCATGATCAAATTTCTCATTAAAAGTGATACTGCCTCACCTTTTAGGTTTTCATGAATTCAAATCTGGAAAATTTCATAATTTTCAAATCTGAATACAATGATTTGTGATTCTCAGATATTTTTCTCTAAGAAAATTTTAATTTTCTTTAAATTATAATATTCTCCAGTTTTCTTAGGTTATAGTGCTTTGCAAAATGTTCACATTTAAGCAAGTCTTTACTTATTCTGTCATAAAACTATTGTAGAGTAAAAATTATTTAAAATTTTATGTTTTGAAAATATTTACAAAGAACATTGTAACAAACAAATCCTCAAATGGACCTACATTGTAACAAACAAATCCTCAAATGGACCTAAAAGTTAATTTTTCCACTGTAAATAGATACATTATGTAATGATTCTAGTACCTTAAAAGGCAGGAATCAGGAATTATTTTCTCTTTCGCAAATACCAATCGAACAGAGCATGACCTTTCATCTTTTCCAATCCATTTGGCTAATCAGATGTCATTTTATTATTTTTACAAGTGAACAAGGCTAATATTTAGCAGAGTAGAAGAATGTCATGTACAAATGGTAAAAATGCAAATCAAAGGGTAAGAAAACAATTTTATGAATAAATATGCAAATGTGCCAGACCAAAATAGTAAGTCTCCATTAGAAATTTTTCTCACATTACTAATTGGACCTGATGATAGTAAAATTACCTTCTACAGTTTAGTAAACAACCCTTTTAGACATATTTTTGTGTATTCACTGCCCTTCAAATACCCTGTGGAAAGTAATATTTTCCATCATAAATCCAAGGAAATAAAATAATCAGTACATCAAAGCTCCCATTCTTTACCCCTGCCAACAGCCCATTTAACATGTGTTTACTGCAGAAAACTTTAGTGAGAAGTTACAGCTCAGTTACTTACTGGTCCATAAAGACCTGAAGTAGAAATTAAAATCACTTTTGCCATGCTGGTCAAAGCATCATTTTGCCTCATTGACTAGTGTGTTACAACTGAGCAGATTTAGAATGTATTTGACATTCTTTGCTTGGGCAGTTTGGTTGCTGAACAATCATACCTGCCACTTCCAGGATTTTTTTAAATTGTGCTTTGTGAAAGTGTATTTCTTACCTTGTTATTAAAATGAATATGATATGCACGTATTCTTCATACAATCATTCATTTGCATAAAAGGACAAAAGAAAAAACACTTTGCATTTTTATCTCCTTAAGAAAAATGTTTCAACACCTTCAAAAGACATGATTGTTTTTTAGTTGCTGATCACTTGTGAATGCAAATTACAGTGAAATGTAAATGACTATGGGACTGTTCTTCCTGATTTTCTATTGACTTTAGATGTTGATAATGAAAAATTGAGGAAGAAGAAATGATTTGTAACTTCAAGGTAGTACCTAGAACATAGCAGTGAGCAAGTGAGCATGGAGCAGAATCTGGAACCAACATTAATTTTCTACTTTGTTTCTTTTTATTCTAGCACTAGCAGTGCTTTCTGCTGGTGGTCTGTCTGCTTAGTAGCCGCCATACCAATGTATCATTGTCTTCCTTTGGGCTACAGCTGCAGAATAGCGAAGAACTTGGCCTTGTAGGTAATGGTTTTGAAAATCCTTACATGTAGGCAGGGTGGCTATATACTAGAGCTTCTTTTTCAAAGCTTGTGAATAGAAATTTTGGTAATTTGTAAATGTGTGTGTGTGTATTTATGTGCCTTTTGTGTGTATGTTGTGTGTATGTATGTATGAGGGCTGTCCAGAAAAAAGTCCAGCCCTTGTCAGTATGAGAATGGTTGCATGGCTGGATACTTTCTGGACAGCCCCCATATGTGCACACACATGTGTGTACATTGTTCCTAATTATGGTAAATAAAAATCACCTCTCGGGGGGGGGAGGAATAAATAGTGGCTTGGGTAGTGCCTTTTATCAAACATCGAGGGTGCACTTGAATTAGGTGTTTTATTTCCCTGAACAATACAGCTAGTATGGTTTTACACCCCTGGGGACAAACATAGAAATTCAACAGCTATGTGGAAATGGCTAGGACTCCCATTAGCTTTGACTGTGACTTAAGCTTAAATGAGTTAAGCTTTGATGATGCTTTTTGATCATGGCTCTAGAGCCACAATGGAAGGAATCAAAACACAATGGATGTTTTTTTAAATAACAGGGATCAGAAATGATGAGACCTGGAAAAGAGACATGATGGGGGACTCGTGACAGTGAGGCAGCTCAGATGAGGTTCTCCAGGTCTCTCCTTTCATGTGCTCTTTCCGCAAGTGCTCACACACCCCTGTGAGGCTTGTTCCACTGCACCTGTTTCCTTCACTCTGGTCCTTCTCCTTCCAGAGAGGCGGATTTGCCCACTCAGCCAAGTATTTCTCTTGACTAGCGATTCATATCCCACTAATGATGTGTGTAGTCTGAAACCGTTCTGCCATGGCCCCATGCCTCAACCCCATGGGAGAAGTATAAAGTAGACTGTCTTCTAGAATAAGTGAGAGGAATTTTCTGTCACATTTAAAGCACTGCTTGGCAATAAAAGTCTATGGATAGTGTCCCAAACCATATAGCCATGAAGTAACCAGACTATTTCAAATAGATCTGATCAAGGGAAATGTAACTCAGATTACAACCTCCATGAGAGATGAAACAAGGCTGAATATTTTGTTGAAGTTCGGGAAATGTCCACTGATTTGAAGCAAAAGTTATTACATTCAGGAAGAGTAGTGTTTAACAGAAAGTTTAACATAAAATCCCAAAAGGAAAGAGAGACTTCATTTTGCACCAAGCAAACCAAGACTCACTTGTAGTTTGAACTGTAAGTAGAATATAACAAGCACTAGAATTAGATTATCAACAAAAGCCTGATGTTTTTGTTGGCCATATCGTAATGCGTAGTGAAGTGGAATATGCAATTCCAGTTTGTCCACTGGTATTCTTTGTACAGCGGTAAATCTCTTTCCACACTCAAATGATCTGAGTACCTTTTTCTCCTGCAAAAGAAGAGAGAGGCTAAGAGAAAGTAAGGTGGTTCTGGAAGGGCAGAGAAAGGGTTTCTCCCCCAGCCATGGTGCAGAAGCACTTTTTCTCAGTACAAAACCAGTGAGGCATCCTCAGTGCCTATCCAGAAACCATGCTTTTGTTCCCTGGAGTCCCCCAGCTCACATGTGCTGACTGAAGCTCAGGCTACCTGCACAGATTTTTGCCCCCAGCCCCTTAAACTGTATTTTGGAGGAATTACAGATTCGAGACTGTGCATGTACAAAATAATACAAAAATAACAGCACTACTAGCACTGTCTCTTCTTGCAGCATGCCTGGAGCAGAGCAAAGGGAAGCCACCAACAGCTTACACAGGCGAGGATGCACTTGCAGGACAAGGATGGTTTGGTCTTGTCAAACTGCTGGCTTCTGCCTTGCTCCCCGCTTTCCCTCTCAGGCAGCTATGATGTGACATGCTGCAAAAGCACGCATAGAACAGGGGAGCACCTCAGTGATTTCTGTCCATGCCAGTAATCACAGAAAACATGAAGCCATTGCTGTGAATCTTAAACTACCCACCCTGAGTGCTAATTGGACTTCCTCAGTTGACAACAGGCATCACAGTGCTTCGAGATAGGCAGGGTCCATGGTGCATCTAGGTAGCAAAAAAGATGATAAGGCTCATGAAAACACTGGGGCCTTCCGGGCTTGTTCACCCACTTTCTCCTCGGTGAATTATCCATGGGCCCAGGCTTCCTTTAATAGAATAATCCATGTCTTAACGTGCCATAGGGCATGAGGACAGCCCCATTTTCAAGTTCCTCTATGATGTGATCAATCTGGAATTTCTCTTTCCATTTTTTTTTATAAATTATATATCTGCCTCCTTCTAACATGAAGTAATCGAATTCCATTTTTAAAAATGGCTGTTAACCACTGATTTGTATTGATTTCCCTCTCTCATTTCACTTAGACTTCTTCCAAACAGAACTCCATATAATAGAGTAGGTTTTCACTTCCTAAATTGCCAGCACATTCCAAATTTGTTTTCCTGAGATTTCACTGAAATTGCCTTTATTGGGTTCAGAGTGTTCTGAAACTCTTCAAGTCCCACATTTAAAGATAATCATGGAATTTACATTCACCTGTCAAAATTGTGTCTTTGGGGTCATGCTGGTAATTGTCCAGGTGTTAAAAAAGACAGTAGCACATGTGTCATGGTTCATTTCAAGGGAGTTTCTTCCTGGATGTAGGAAAACCACAGGGCACAGGGACTATGGCAGACCAAATGAGAATGCCCAGCCTATATCTACTGCCCAGCAGCAGCAGCAGACAGAGGCCATGTGGAAATGTGGTCACTGAATGCCAAGCCTCTAGTTTCTCAAAAGATATCCAAACACTTGAGTGTTTGCTCTTTAATCATTTTCTTTTTCTTAATCACATGTGGACCAACACAGTGATGGCAAAATAAAATATGTCCACAGGCCCGTGTATGCAATGGGCCACCGGATGCTATTTCTAGAATGTACCAACAGGGGACTATCTCAGTCTTAATTGATATAGACTTACTAGGTCATCTCCCAGAGAACCATGGTACTTCCAGGTTCTGGAAGGCACCTCCCTGTTATCTTCATGTGTACTCACTCCAAAAGTAGCTTTCTAGGAGTTAAGTTGAATTCTGTCAAATACAGTGTACTTTTAGAGATATATTCCAGAATTATTCTGTCTTGCTTTTCTTCTATTCTTATTTTATGTAAGTACAACCTAGGTAGAGTACTTCCTAAATCTCCCCTTGGAAAACACATTGTTGAAAACAAGAAGTAGAAGATGATTCTGGAAGTCTCACATTCACTGGTTAGTTTAAAGGAAGTTTCCAAGATTATTTTCTTGTTCCTGTGAAATACCACAGTGCATGAAATTGCATGCACGAGAAATCTAATGTTTGGTTGATTGACTCAACATCCCAAATATTCAAGTGTTTAGACATAATGAGAAAAACTTTTACATATTCTATTAATTACATATAAATATTATAACTTAAACAGTGACATTTCTTCAAGCAGTCAACATTTATTGTTGTTTTTTTTGGAAGACTTCCCAGCAAGACAAATTTAGAAAGTCAAAGTGATTTAAAACATTGGCAGAAGGTTCAACTTTTAATAAGACAGAAGTGTGGTCTGGTCTGTGTCTATCACCAGCTTACTAAAAACATAAGAAATTAATTTAACAGTATGATCATATAATCATCATGTATTCAATAGTATTCAGTATATATATAAAATAGCCATCAACATATTTATACATTTCTAATTTGCACATTGATTTGGAGGGAGAAAAAGGATAAAACTCAACTAAATATGGACTCTTAGGGCAAACTGTTAGTCTGAGCCTTTGCATTTCTTCTCAATTTTGTTAGTTTCTACAGAAATAAGTAGGAACCCACACAAAATAACTGGGTTCAGCTTAGCTTATTGGCAGAACCAGGTAAAGGACCCCCATCCTCCATTTCTGGGTCCTGATTGCCAGCCAACTGCGTTCCATGAACACCATGCTACAGTACTTTATCTTGAGTCCTAGTAAGTGATACTTGATGCTTTGGACTGAACTGTGTCCTCCCCAATTCATATGATGAAGCCCCCATCCCTCAGTCTATTTGGAGGTAAAACTCTTGGGAGGTAATTAAAGTTAAATGAGTTCATGAGGGTCTTAAACTAACAGGATTGTTATAAGAAGAGGCGAGAGAGAGAGAAGGACCTCTTTCTCAAGGTGCACAACACTTGAGGAAAGCCATGTGAGGACACAGTGACAAGGTTTCTGTTTATTAGCCAGGAAGAGGGTTCTCACCAGAACCCAACCATGCTGGCACACAGATCTCAGCCTTCCAGCCTCCAGAACTGTGAGGAAATAAACTAATGTTGTTTAAGCCACTCAGTCTCTGCTATGT